>JARJDW010018418.1:0-20227 GCA_030264715.1 Adinopsis sp. GC000173 | reverse complement strand
ATAATAGAGATTTTTACAATTTCATCCGGTCAGTTGCAGATGTGCTACAAATTATTTTACAATTTCAATGTTGTCGCAATTGGAAGTTGTTGAAAAATTCGTGCACAAAAGGATTATCGATAAATTGGTTCTATACATAGCGCATTCATGTCCGCAAATAAGTACAATCGAAATGTTTTAAGATGACTACACATATTTTTGTTTAATATGTAAAATATAAATCGATTCGGATTATATAACTTAGTAGATAAGTAGATTTTAAATTAGAACAAGGAAACTTACAAGAACTTGAACTAATATAAAATTTAACAACAAGAGAGACCATTTGGCATTTCTCATTCTCTCTAGCAAATTATACACCTCACACTTTGCCTTAGTTATGCAAATTGACGAAGATTCATTACAATTTGCATTAATTGTATAAATGTCGAGGATAAGGATAATATTACAATGATTAAAGTCATGAATCTCAACATTATTAAATTCCTCTCGCACAACTTACAATGAATTTTTTTTTAGTGCAGTAAGATATTATTAGAAAAAAAGTATTTAATATAAAACGTTTTGTAATTACGTGTGTTAAAGGTATGCTACATCTCATGCCCGACCTACATATTGCAATGTATGTAGAGATGCGTTAAGTGGTGTAACTAGTCATGGTCTCAGTTGCGAGGTCTGTAAATGCAAAGTTCATAAGCGATGTGCAGCAAAAGCAATTAATAACTGTAAATGGACAACATTAGCATCAATAGGTAAAGATATTATCGAAGATGCAGATGGGGTAAGAGATAATGGAAATGATGAAATTCTTGCTCATAATTATCGTGTGCTTGCTTTTTGTAGAACATTACAATGCCTCATCAGTGGATGGAGGGCAATTTGCCCGTTTCCGCCAAGTGCGCCGTTTGTGAGAAAAACTGCGGATCGGTGCTTAGGTTTCTATTCCACTTGCCTATATCTTGCCTATCATCTTCCATTTCTACTATGCAATTTATTCCAGATTACAAGATTGGAGGTGTTTGTGGTGCAGAGCAACAGTTCATACACAATGCAGACCAAATTTGCAACTTGCATGTCCTCTAGGTGTGGCTAAAGTGAGCGTTGTACCTCCTACAGCTTTGCATTCGATACAAGATGAAGCCTGGGAAGCAGTAAGGCCTCAAGCATCGTCACCGCTCCTAGTATTTGTTAATTCAAAATCAGGCACGTTGAATAATAATGATTTTCGAATGAATGAGACGATTGAATCTAATGCAATATCATTGATTAAATAGGTGACAATCAAGGCGTGAAATTTTTAAGACGATTTAAGCAGCTTCTCAATCCGGCGCAAGTGTTTGATCTTATATCAACTGGACCCAGACTTGGATTACGACTTTTTAGGCATTTTGATCCATTCCGAATATTAGTTTGCAGTGGAGATGGTTCAGTCGGCTGGGTGCTTTCCGAGATCGATAAACTTGACATGCATGTAGGTATACATTTATATTAAAAATTTAATAGACACTTAAATTATAGTAACAAATACTATACATTGTAAACAAATACTTGCGGAAAACAAACATTATTTACATGGAAATCAAATAAAATATACATAAGAGCGCGCAATTCGCATTAAACCAACAACTTACACACAACACTTGTTCTCGCGTAGCGATTTAATCAACAACCTCATAAAAACATTAATGCATTTTGAAGTTATTGACGATTTGAAAACGATCCCAAAAAAAATGTTTATCACAAAGTACATTAAACCGTTGTTGTTGGCTTTGTTTATCCTTGTTTAATTGTAAATTTATAGTTGCAGTAAATTTACTTCAATCGATGTTTTTCTCATCATTTTTTATTTACATGCATAGATTAATGATTTCTAATATTTTCTATTAATTAGAAACAGTGTCAAGTGGCTGTACTACCGTTAGGTACAGGAAATGATTTAGCCAGAGTTCTTGGATGGGGATCATCGTGTGATGACGATACGCATTTACCCCAATTGTTAGAAAAATACGAGAAAGCTAGTACTAAAATTTTAGATAGATGGAGTATAATGGCCTTTGAACGTACAATAGCAATGCCAAAATTATCATTAACTCCTGGACAGCCAGAAGGTGTGCTTCATACGCAAATCGCGCAATACGAAGACAGTCTTTGCGGACACTTGCATAACATTCTACAGTCGGATGATACATCAGTTGTACTGTCTTCGGCGAAACGTCTATGCGAAACCGTCAAGGATTTTGCTGCCCAAATAAGCGAAAGTGCGTTAACACGATGCGATGATTCACTATCTAAAAAATGTGATATTTTACAACAGAAATTAGATTTATTATTACAAACGTTAACCAGCGGGCAGATCGACCCAATAGGTTTAAGTTTAAATGTCGAATATGACGAAGAGGATGTGCCGAAAAGTTCAACCAGCAATCCGCAAAAGGAGGATACGGAAAGTGAAATGTCATACGAAAAGCGATCGGAGAAATCTGAAAAGGATTTGAGCAACATGAACGTTCGCAAGCATCGTCGTACATCTAGATTCGTCGAAAGAGAAAAGGATGCACTTATGAATCGTGCGAATAGCTTAAAGCGCGCAATAAGAAGTTTAGTCGAACATACTGAACAAGCAGTTGATGACCAGAACAAACAGTCCGAACCAGCTCCGCTTTCTTCCGTTAGTATAGCATTAAGTACGGATCCAGATGGCAGTAAAATGGACTCACTCAAAGTACTTCCAACAATTGAATCCGGCTCCAACTCGGACATTAGTTCGTGTGCGAGTCCCGTCAGCCAAACAAGCATCGTTACGACCAGATATTTAAATTTATCACCGCTGCCTGATTTGCGACGAGATTCAGCGGCCATTGACGATCCCGAAATATTAAATTTACCCGTACCGCCTGATTTTGCTGATAGCAGGCGCGCGAGTCAGATTCAACAAAGGTACGAGTAAAATGTATTGTGAAAAACTATTCTATTAATATCTTTTTAGTATCACGACTGAAATTACGGAGCAAATACTACTCGACACTTGTACGACACTCACGCAAGAGATTTCCGAGAATTTATCGCAAGGTTCAATATTTAAACATGATCTGGAGATTGTTAAAGACGAGAAAGATGCGGATCATAAAGATGCAGATGATAAGTTCTCATCGCCGGAGGATTGTCGTAACTATGACGAAGATAAAGAATGCAGTAGTATTTTATCGGTGATTTCGAATGAAGAGGCGAGCATTGTTTCGGAAATACTTGATACGAAATCGTTTTGCCCACAAAAGGATAGCGATGGCGAGGATCTCAATGGTCACATCGGACATATCGATTCACCTGAAACCGACACGAATCCAAGCAGTGATGTGATTCATGGCGAGTCCCTATTAGATGATTTAAGTTTGATGCTGGGTAAGCATAAATGTTTCTTTCTTTCATCTCGTTGGCAGGCAACTAATTTTAAATATTATATATTATATAGGAAACGATATGTATGGTTTTGAATTGGATAGCATAGAGAATACGTATACTGATGATACAACATTATTTTCAAATGAGCGACGTCGCAGTTTTAAATGTGATGCGATTGAACGCAAACGGAAGGAGAGTTTAGAAGAATCAACGCAATTCGGCTTTGAGAACCGCGCATTTATGACCCAATACGTTTACTTAGAAAATCGTAATGAACATGAACCTGTTCGTTACTGTAGTTTAGCACAATTTGTTGAAGGTAACGACATTGCGAGAAAATCGTTTAAGCGACGACCAACTTCAAAGTATTCTAAATCAGATACAAATCGACAAAGTGTTCTAACTGAAGAGAGCGAACATAGTTCGAAAGGATCAAAAACGAGTCTAAACAAAATTGAGCAGGAATTTAGTGAAAAAGACGATGGTAAATTTCCCACAGTTAGTGTAATTGTAGAACCACCATCCCCTGAAAAATGTGATACACTCTATGTTAAACAATCTGAAAAAATTAGCATCGAAATTGAAACCGATTTTGATATTAAAAATCTCCTATCCAAATCCGAAATTTCAACGAGCGATATCACAAGCAACAACAGTTCCAATTCTAATCTTTTAGGAATCGATACCGAGCATTTCTTAACATGTTCACCAGCTGCCACACGCAGGATTTCATGTTGCAGCATGTTGAATCCGACGGAGGCCGCAGCCCTCGCAGCGGCAGCCGCCACAAGCAAGTTTTATTCCGAATCGGATAGAAAGGATCTGAAAAGGGAAGAACGCGACAGGGAAAAGGTAAACAGAAAGCTACCAATCATCAATCCGTTAGTGCGCCTACCGTCATGGCCTAGTAAGTACCAAATGATTAGCATGCGTGTAAGGACAATAATTAAATAATGGCCAAATTGTAGATGTTAGTACAGGTAGCGGCTTTATTAGCAAATGTTTGTTAGCTAATGCAGATACACTATGCGCTGCTGTCAGTCCTCTAATTGATCCAGATGAGACACTGCTTGAAGGATTTTTCGAACGTTGCGTTATGAATAACTATTTTGGTATCGGGATTGACGCGAAAATATCGTTAGATTTCCATCACAAACGAGAGGAACATCCGGAGAAATGTCGATCCCGCGCTAAAAATTATATGTGGTACGGGGTGCTAGGAAGTAAGCAATTTTTACAGAAAACTTATAAGAATTTAGAGCAACGAGTTCAACTTGAATGCGATGGTCAGCGCATACCGTTGCCCCATTTACAAGGCATTGTCATATTGAATATACCAAGGTGCTCTATTAGCATTTATTTATATTGATTAATTGAATCATTTTATTAAACTTTAAATGTGATTTTAGTTTTATGGGCGGAATCAATTTTTGGGGCGGAACAAAGGAAGATGATATATTTCTAGCACCGTCGTTTGATGATAAAATATTAGAAGTTGTTGCTGTATTTGGATCCGTACAAATGGCTGCCTCAAGATTAATTAATCTTCAACATCATCGAATTGCTCAATGTCAAAGCATTCAAATAAATATCCTCGGTTTGATATTAGACACCCACCTAGCGCAATATATAAAACTAATTTATTCGCGCTTTTTTAGGGGAAGAAGGCGTGCCAATTCAAGTGGATGGTGAAGCATGGATTCAACCGCCAGGTATAATACGTATTCTGCATAAGAATCGTATGCAAATGTTAGGCAGAAATCGCGCATTGGAAAACTCATTAAAAACTTGGGAGGAAAAGCAACGGCAGAGCATCGCAGCGCAAGGAGCCAAATCCAGACCATCAATATCGCATGATAAGGCACGTTCAAGCCTAACACGCCAAAGTATGCCTGTACATGAGAAATCATTCCTCGGAGTGCATATTGAGAAAATTCGCCAACATTCATTTAGCGGACCTGTAACAAGTCACGAACCACGTCATTCAACTGTAACATTCTTGGAAAGACCGAGAACCATTCATGAACCGGAAATTATCTTCTCCGATGACGAATTTCATTTACTTATAAATTTTATAGAATGTGCGACAAGTCTAGTCAAATGGATAAAATTACTAGCCATAAGCTACGCTTTAGAAGTCGATTTATACAGTTTAGCGACCGACGCCGATAAATGCTTAGAGAATATTCATCCGAAAGGGAAAATTTTATCTGGACCTACTTTACGAGTCGAATTTACAAAATTGGTAACTGCCGTTAAAAATTTATATGAGGAAAGCTGTTGTCTACTGCATGATCGAGGTGACAAATTACGTATACGGGAAGATTTAGAAAACAAATTGAGTGCCAGTCTAGCTAATGCAGAATTAGAATTAAGAAAATGTGTTATGTATGATACAGTAAGCGGTAGTCTTGTTTATTTAGAAATTCCACAAGGGGATCAGGTATGTAGTATTTCAATGTTTAGAGTAGCATTAACTATATAAGCTGATTTGTGTATGTAGATTGAGCATAAGCGAAAAGGCTTATTCTGGTTGAAATTCCGCAAAGGATCAAACGCGCATGCCACACAACCCTCAACCAGCAAAACGCGTGATGTTGCGTCTTGGGGTACACAGGAGGTCGCAACATGGCTCGAAACCCTACAGCTCTCCGAATACATTGACAGCTTTGTCAAAAATGATATTCGTGGTAGAGAGTTGCTAAGTTTAGCGCGACGCGATTTGAAAGATTTGGGCGTCACCAAGGTAGGACATGTAAAACGTATTCTGCAAGCAATTAAGGATTTGAATCAAGGAACTTAAAAATCTACAAGCCTTGCCAATTCTATGTTCCCGTTTATACATAATGTGCATAATAGAGAATATATATATATGATAGAGAAAGAAACTATCAATTAAATGGCCTACAAACTTTAGACAAAATTTGTTGGCATATTTACCTTTTATATATTATACATACACTATTTATGTAAATATAAAAAAGAAAATAATATGACATTTTTTACGCAGACAAATCTTTATTTAATCGTTTTTAAACAAAAGTAAAAAAAAAGTAATTATTCCGAAGTAAAAAAAACGCACAACGATTCACTTTCATTTAATCTTAGTGCAATAATGAAATTCCTTTTCTTTTGAAATGCAAAGTCTCCAGTTCCGAATACCTAATTTTCTTGCATTTAATTAAATTTAAAAAAAAGAAAAAAGTATATCCCGACTGTGATAATATGTACTCAGCTCTTTCTATTTGGATCTGCGTAAAATTTGTCATAATAAAAATCTTGTAGAACCATACTTTACTTTAAAGATGACAACATTTAAGGATGTTAATACTTTGCTGTGATTTTATATAAAAATATATACACAATATATAATGTGAAACGCGAAAGAAAAGAGAAATTATTCTGCTACATAAGCAAGTATTTAAAAGCGAGAAAATAGTTATTGACAAGTTATAATGAATAGATAAATGTTTACTAATAGGAAATATACATACATGTGTTCCTCTTCGTAGAATATTAACAAAACTAAAACCCAATTGAAAACATTTATGAGCAACACAAATTGAACTTCAATTGCCAATTATTGTAAGAGCGCCCATCAACCCAAGAAAAAAAAACTAAATTCTAAATGTAAAGCAATTATCTTATCCTAGCAATATTTCCATTCCACACTATCATCAATCATTTCTTAATGTTAATCTCCTTCCTTTACCTAAGCTAAATATTTCATTTTTGTTTGTATGTTGTTATAGAATGGAGAAAGAAACGTACAATTCAGATAATATGCATCATCGCAAAATGTTAGTTAGTAAAATGAAATCAAGGGCATAGAATAATAATATTGAGATTATAAAATAGAAAAGACTGATATTAATGATGCATTATTATTTTGAATTAGAAATAATTTAAAACTTGTTATACGATATTGTAATCAGAACATTTGTTTAGGCTTTTTTTGATGTTAACTTTTTTATACTTAGCCAAATTCTATTTAATTCAATAGCATTGCAATTCTCTTACATCTTCCAGAATAAATTAAAGCACAATGCAATTGACTAGTCCTAGAAAATTGATTTATTAATATGCTATTGACTTAAATTTTCTTGAAAAGCTAAATATAATTAAGAATTCTATATTGAAAATTATTTAGAAACTATGATAATCATTGTAACATGCCTTTTTAGGTGTTATATAGATACTTTATCATTGATGTTGAAAAAAACAAAAAATGATTATTTGCTTGCTTGAGAACAGAATGCAAACATTCCATTACTAGTTCTGAAAATAGCGATCGTCTTAAATAAAAAACCAAATATGTACTTCCAACCTTCCTCTTCTATGTAGAACAGCTGGATAATATGATAAAAAAAACATTATAAGATGTGTTCACACATTTCTCTTCAAAATGAATAATAATGGACCCAAAACTAAACTATTACATGTTACAAAACGCGTTTTCCAAAAAAATGCATTATATTAAAAATAAATATATATTTAGCAAGTTGTGGACCAAAATCTAAGATTGTCTTTCGTTAAATGTAAATCTATATATTCCGCACGCATTATTTCAAAAAGATTGTAAGACTATATAAACATACATTGAGAATAATTGTTGCATTCCATGATACCTCAATGTATTTTTATATGATGTTTACGAAATATAAATAATAAATTATATTTTTTATGAAAGACTGCAGTGCATTTCTGTGATACAATCAATTTGCAGTCATCATATATTAATTATTCTGACAGCAATATATTATTTAAATATTAATTTATTAATTTATTTATTATATAAAGTTCCTAAACACGTTTTGTTTTCACATCAAAATCAACATATTTAAGTTGTTTTGTTCGTTTGTTTCTTCAATACTCACATACTATAGCTGTCAATAGTTTCTTGACAAAATGTACCCAGAAACATTCTAGCATATAATCTTATGGTAAACTTTAAAAATAATAATAATAATATATTTATCTCAATGCTGTTTTATTTAAACAAATATGCAAACGTGACAATGTATTTTCCTTTCCTAATATTTCAATCATTTCAGCTACACTTGGCCCCTCCTGAAGTAATTAACTTACATTAAATGATGACATTTCATAAAAAAATTGAATTTATACCTTTAATCCACTTAAAATATTGCGCAGCAATTTCATAACTTTGCTGTATTGCAAATTATACTTCACGGAATAATCTTTCAAATATTTCGTTATTGACTGCTTCTCCAAATGAATTTCATCCATAGATAATGCCGTATATAGATCCTTTACAACCTTTACTTGATTTTCTTCAAGTGTGTTCTTTGATACATCAGGCATTACCCATAGGAATATTAAATCCTCGGACAACAAATCACTCAACTTATTTATTCTATTTAAAGACCATTTTAAAATTGTATTGATGTAATCACTATCGATCTTCAATGTACAATATTCCCTATAACAGTTTTAAACATAAATAAGAATTTACAAGAAAGAAAGAAATTAAATAAAAACCTTTCATTAAAATGTTGTTTTATTAACAATTGTACTTGTTTTATTAAAACTTCTCTATTTTCATCTATCGCCAATTGTCTTTCAATTTCCAATCTATTGAATTCCGTTAGCCGTTCAGGCATCAACTTTCCAGAATGTGTGTTTAAATCCTCAATACTAAACTAAAAGTATTTAAAATATTTCAAATAATTAACTAGAAAAATTGTCAGGTTTCTTACATCCGTAGCTAATTCTTCCATAGAATATATTCGTGATTTGACACCTCCGTAGAGATCTTTTGTAAAACCTCCGCCCGAATTAACTATGAAATTAATAACAGCTTGTGGGAATATTCCATTTTCCCTATAGTGGCTTATTTTTATATCCCCTTGTCGTTTACTTAATTTCGAGCCGTCTTCATTTAATAATAAGGGTAAATGGCCAAATTGGGGAGGCTCCCAGTCAAATGCTCTTTAAATTTGATTAGCTTAAAGTTAATGTTATACGTACGTAGATGTTAAAAAAATATTAATATTTACTTGTACATCGATAGATGTTTCGTTGTGGATATTTGCCATTCTACTCCGCGTAGAACATGAGTGATTTTCATAAAATGATCATCAATAACATTTGCAATGTGATAGGTAGGAAATCCATCTGATTTCATAATCACCGGGTCTCCTTCGTTTATTGTTACATCGTATTGTATTGGACCATATATTAGATCTTTAAAATTGTCACAATCTGATTCTAACTAAAACATCAGACAGTTATTTCTGAGTTTGTAAAATTAAACGCAAAAATTAACCTTAAATCGAATGCAGTAAGGCCTTTGTTTAGATATACGACTATCTACTTCCACTGTTGATAAATGCCTACATCTATTATCATATTTGGGGACTTGTCCGCTGCGAGTAGCCTCAACTCGCAACAGTTCCAAACGTTTTTCTGTGCAAAAACATTTGTACGCAAAACCCTTTTCCAACAATAAGTTTACATTTTCCCTGTAATGTAAGAGTTTAGTTAATACGGTGATAGTTAATCATTATTATATAGCGAAACCTATATAAATCTAATCGTTTCGACTGAATGTAAGGTCCAAATGATCCACCTTGGCTCGGACCTTCATCAATTGTAATTCCAGCCCATTTTAAGTCATCTTGTAACTTATCAATAGCATCCGTGACTAATCTATTCTGATCAGTGTCTTCGATTCGTAATATAAATGAACCTTTGTGCAATTTAGCAAATAAATAATTATATAAGGCCGTTCGTAAACCGCCTAAATGTAAATACCCTAAAATTGAAATTTATTTCGAGCGATTAATTTAATTTGACTAAATGGAATTTATTACCTGTGGGGCTTGGAGCGAACCGAACACGCACTTGTTCACCACTGTGATATTTTCGAAATAAGTGCTTGATATGAAATTGACTTAATTTGATTAAATAGGGCTTATTCATTTTCTCTTATATTTTTAAAACGCCTCAAACGCTCACAACGCTCACCGGAGGTTCGATTAGAACTTCTTACTTCTGCTGTCAAAAGTTTTGTGGTTATGTTTGTGATTGTAGCAACAGGATGACATCTGTTTCGATATTTTGTTGCTTTCGGGGATGTATAGACGGAATAAATGGATACAGACTATCACATAAATCACAACATTTGCCTAGGGAAAATCCCATACAGTTGGATACCGCATTTATGGGTAAGTTTCAACAAATGGACACATACGCATTATTAGAACGTAATTAACATTTCTCATTAAAGGATATGAGGTAGTAATCGTAAAGAATGGGCAAAGATTATGTGGTGCAGGAGCAGCATTAGGCAACGCTCCGCTAGTTCAGTCAAAGTCATACTTTGAAGTGAAAATACAGCAGGGTGGTTCTTGGTCTATTGGCTTGGCTACGAGGCAAACAGATTTGAGCTTAACGCAAGGTAATTATTTATTGACGTTGAAATTTTGCATTAAAATACGTCACATCTAGGTGGAATGGATGAATATTCATGGGCACTATGTAGTGATAACGTAATAAGACATAATAAGCAAGACATTTACAAAGTAGGAACACCCACAAACATAATATCAAACGGAACCAATACAACTCCTTTAGCGCCACAGGAGGGTGATATTATAGGCATATCGTTCGACCATATACAATTAAAATTTTATTTAAATGGAAATGAATTAGAGCATCCAATGACTAATATTAAAGGAACTGTATATCCAGCTCTATACGGTATGTATGCAAGCACAAGAGTAAGTCTACTATGATCCGCAATGTGATTGTATTTTTGACTATGTTGACAGTACTGTCTTGTAAAATACAGAACACATCCGTGGTTTAATTGTTGTTAGGTTTTTAATCATTTGAGCCAGCTAGGTTGTTTCCATTGTTGCTGTTTTGTCGATAAATATGGTTGTTCCGCTCTTTTTTTGCACCAAGTGAGAGCAGTGTTCAGTGATCGGTTCTTTGTGGTCGGAAAGTGTATCAAGAGCCGAAATTCCTCATACATTTTTGGTGCAGTACTGGAATAGTATGTTACTTTAACGAAGTATCTACGATGAATTGCGACCACGAAAAATAGGTCACTAAACGTTACTCTTATTTGGTGCAAACATAGAGCGGAGCAGCAATGTTTAACGTCAAAACAGCGATAATAGAACAAATCTAGCTAACCTTAACAACAATTAAACCACACATGCATTCCGCACTTTTCCCAAGCATTATTATCAATAGAACGAAAATATAAAAATAACCACATTGCAGATAATAGTTGAGTTACCCTCGTACATTTACTACCTACACATATAATAATAATTATATCATATATTACATTTCAGTTGATGATGGTGCCATTTTGGATATAATTCTTGATAATTTCAATTATTCTCCGCCTGGCGGTTTTGATAAAATTATGCTGGAACAATCTCTACTTTAAAATAGGCAATTTTAATTAAGCTAAACCAAAAAAAGATCATATTTATTGAAAATTAGAATTAAGTAAATGTGTGTTATGTAAAAAGAAAAACTTAATGAAAAATCTATGTTCAATTGATGTTGAAATAAGAATTTCCAATTTACGTATACTTAACTTAAATAATTTATAAAAATACTTGCTTATTTCACCATCTTCATACAATTTATTAAAAAGTAATAACGATTATGAGAATATATAACAAAGACTTATTACACATTTATGTGCTCTTACACTCAGAAACGCCAATATTTATGCATTACTACTAATAAGAATAAACGTTTCTGAAATCTTAAATATTATATTAATATTAAATGTACATAGATTAGAAGAAATTACAAAAAAGAAAAAGATAATATTTGATAAGTGTAATATATATTTTTGGATATTTAAACGGTAATATTTCCATCCACAATCCAAAAGTTTTTCATTTTTATTTCATAATATTTCTCAGTTACTTCTTGAAAACATATACTTTAAGATTAAACGTATTTTTTGTTAGCATAAATGTATAATATATAAATTATAGATGTAAAATACAAGAAAAATATCTATATACATATATAAATCTATATAACAATCAGTATCCCTTAAAGTAATGATTAATAATCTTAAAATACAGTATTTTCATCATTTTTTTATTCACCTAATTTATATTCGTTCGTTGAAGTTTTCAAACAAACATTATATTTTTGTAATTGTATTCATTTTGTAATTAATTTAAAAATATTAAATTGCTTCAAATGTATAATACATTTATTTAAATATAACCCTTTCATGCAAAAAAATAAAATATAAAAAAATGCCTTTTAAAATTTGTTTAATTTAAACAAATATATAATTATGTATTTATAAATATATCCTTAACATAAATAAAATTAAAAAGTAACGCCCATTACTTTATTACGAAAAATGAATTCCTTTGCTGTTAAAGTCGTGTAATAACCTACAAGAGAAATTGATAATTAATAATTACTTATAGTTTTACTTAAATGGGCATATACGATATATTCCGTAGCTTTACTTACTGCATAAAATCATCTATATCCATTGTTCTTGCTCGTTTTTGGTCAGATTCATTCAAAGCTAAAGCTTCTTCTATTAATTCTTTTATTTTAAAATCTGGAGGTAGTTCCTTAAAATCAAATTCAATTGATTAAAACATTATTGAAATATACTTTGAAATACCTGATTTTTTAAACTGCAGTGCAGCTTATAGTTTTTCTCCAATGTTTGTAAAACTGATGTCTGTTTAAAAGCACTACCCAACGTTTTATTTTTTCGTATAAACGCAATTCTTGTTAAACCGTCCCATTCTGTGTAGGATATTGGAGGAGGTGGATTTTTTGGTTCTATTCTAACAACACACGATTCTACTTTCGGTGGTGGTCGAAAATTGTTTTTCCCTACCTATAATTTTAATAAATTTACATATAAATCTTCTAAAAATGTCTATGCAACATTACCTTCATCAACATATCGACTCTAGCTAATAACTGAGTATTAATGGATAGTCGGCAATATAATTTATCGCCTGGTTTAGCAACTAAGCGCTGTGCAAACTCTTGTTGAAACATTAATATCGCACATCGAAAGAAAGGCCTGTGCAGAAGTAATTTAAACACAAGCGGCGATGATATTTGATATGGAATGTTAGCAATGCATAGATTGAAAAATGGTAGTTCACTTTTCAATACATCTCCAATCATAATTTGAAGTTTTGCTTGGTATGGAGTACATTGCACACGCTTTTGAAGCTCAGCAACTAATCTAAAACGTTTTAAATAAATTCTCTGCATAGAAATCGTCAGTATATTTCCACCTTGTATCAATTTCACAAGCGATTACTTTTTTCGATCTTTCAAGAAGCTTCATAGTCATATTACCAGTACCAGGACCAATTTCCAATACAACATCGTGTGGTTTTAAGCCAGATTTCTCAATCATTGAAGTTATTATCATCGGATTTTTGAGAATGTGTTGTCCAAAATCCTTATTGAACATAATTCCTAAAATTGTTATTTAGAATAACTTCGAAAAAAAGGGTGCTTTATTACTACTTACCTTGTTTAGCAACTTTAGCAACTTCATTATGAACTCTACTTTTCTTTTCTACTCTTACTTTAGGCATTGTATTTACTTTTATTTAAATCTTATAATAAATAAAATGTTGATGGACGTGAAACGAAACACGTGTGATTTTAAGGTTATTTTAAAGCTATACTTATGCAACAATCGTTGCACCAATGTAGAAAGCTAATCACACGAATCCAAGTTTGAAACGTTTGGAAACCAATATTTTTCCAAAACTTATTTAAAAAAGGATTTTAATTAACATTCTATTAATTTGAATTGTTAATATTATATGGAACGCTAAATTTGTTTATGATGAATTGTTAAAAATCATCGATTTAATCGGTAATAATTTATAACCATTATTTCCCTAAAATTTATTTAAAAACAGATTGTAATTAATGTTTATTTACTTTGAATTGTTAATCTTGTATAAATTTATACATTATTATAATAAAAGCTTATGAAAGAGTTATGTTTATGATAAACATTTTATAAAAAGCACCGTTTTTTGTTGTGCAATAATAAATTATTTATGATTTATGTAATTAACTTTTATTAATTCATTGTACCATTCACCGAATGATAAACAATACAAAAACTTTATGTGTAATTACCATATAGAGAGCTGCATAAATGCATAAGGGAAGAAAAACATTCCATTTTTTAGATATGTTAATGCGTTACTTTCTTTCAGTTAGTTAAAGCAATAAATCTATAATATAATAAATAATTTAGTAATTGATTAGTAAAAATCATTAATCATCATTAAATGCAATGTTAAGATTTCTGATTGCAGAATTTCAACTTATTATAAAAAATAGAGCATTGCGTTTAGAATAAATTGTTCATTAATAAATCTGCCTCATCTAATTATGAATATAAACACATTTTTATTTTTAATTAATATATAATTTAATCGTCATTTACGTTAACAATATCACCTTTTAATAAATGTAATTATACGAAAACAAAATCCACCGAAATATAATGATTGTTATAACTATTAGTTCACGCGTGAAATGTTTCTAGTAAATGGATGCACTTTCATTTAATTTTTTATATTTGAAAACGCAAGTTTGCAATTAACAACTTGCTCAGTTATAAATAAGCATTATTATAAATTATAATTGTTTCAGTAATTTTACGTTCGATAAAATGTGAAATTTTTCTTCTTTGTACATTTATATATTACGTTTTATATATAAAACATAAATCGTCTGTTATTGCAACACATTACAGTTTAGAAGCTTCATCAGTTCACATCATGTTCATTACGGCAAGTGATAAAATAATTCAAGTGTCGGCTAAATATATTTTTGTTATTGTACTTTGCAGAAAGTGTTCGTGGTTGCGCTTATTTTGATGCAAGTCTACAGCAAGCCGATCAATGAAGAAAAATCGCACGAAAATGTATAAATAATTTAATATTAGATTTGTTTTATCACGAACATTTGAAACTGTTTAATGGAAAAATTCAAACAATTTCGGACCTCACTATGGAACATTTCCCATATTTACAAATAACGAATTTAAAATCAAAAACGACTTCACAGACGAGTTTTGTTCGATCGTGACGTCCGAAACTAATTGGATTTCCATTACAGAGTTTCCATGTTTGATAAAACAAACCTAAAAAGTATGTAAGTGTTTTCAACAAATTTATTTACTTGCAGGCAATCGCAAATTATAAATATTCCTATGGAGTACGAGATGCAAAAACCGGCGACATAAAATCGCACCATGAGGAACGCAATGGGGATGTGGTTAAAGGACAATATACAATTACACTTGCCGATGGCTCGGAACGCATAGTTCAATACACCGTTGATAAGGATAGTGGCTTCAAGACAGTTATATTTGCAAATACGAAAAATGCACAACCGCAACACGCCAGTAGTAAAGTCGCCGATTTCACGCCGACGAAAATTCATTCGACTAAACGTGAAATTGAAGATTATCCTAATTACGATGAAGCACAATGGCCAATTCATGTAGAGGATTTTCCCGATAATGAATGATGAGAACGTTTAAAATAATCAGTTGCTGTATCTTATTTATATTTATTTTTTTAACTACTATATTGATGTTCAGTCATTATAGACAGTTTTGTTTTATTTAAATGATGTTTTAATTAAACTATTTTGCAACAATTATAAAATAAACTTATTCACATGCCTTCACCAACGCCTCGCCGACCTCTACTGCGATTCCAGCTTCAGCTCGTGCCTTAAAAATAAATATAATAGTAACAATAATATTGTGACATGACAAAACATTGTTTAAGACTTTGTGGTTGTCTTTACTTACAATGTCTGTGTTGGCAGATGCAAATTCACTTTGAGCTTTTGACAAAACGTCTCTTGCTGCTGATGAATCTAAATTTTCAACTGGGCAGGCTTCTTCAGCTAAAACCTGCAATCGCAATATATGTGTGTAGTACATCTAATATCAGCTAAGCAAAACATTATACTTGAACGGATGAATCATCATTAACTGTGATTGTTCCACTAGAAACAAAGATTTTCTTAACATTGCCGTCGTTTTCATATACAGAGACTACGCCGGGGCTCAAGACAGCCAATGTTGGAACATGGGCGGGTAGGATACCAAAGGCGCCGGAAAAGGATGGTACATCTACTTGTTTAACAGAAACTCCATCGTAAAAGACCTAAAATAGACGTTGTTGAGTAATATTCATTGGACTATGCATGCAACATTACTTGATTGCCAGCACAAAATGTGAAGCTCATTTCATCAGCATAGCCGCGTCGGGCGACTGCGTTCAATGTTTGACGTGAAAGGAGACGAGAGAAGGAACGTAAGGCTGCCATTCTGCACAAAACAAAAGTAGATTAGATTACAATTTTTTGGAAATAATTTCATTTAACCTAACTTATTACATAATACACTAAAAAATATTGCAAAGTGCAATTAGTTACGTAACTCATATTAAAAAATGCCTTTACAGTTCAGTTGTAAAGAAGCAAAATATACGTACTTTGGTTTTAATTAAGATGAAATGTATTTTATTTGAAAAATTGAATATTTCCTCGCCTGTTTGACAGCAATGGATGATAGAACTTGCTGAAAAAACGCCAATAGAATAAAACTGTGACGTGAACCGGTCTGTGTCAACGCTAAGAGCAGCCTTAGTTTGGCTACTATCACACAGGTGGCGCAAACGTGCAGCGTATCCAGCGTATTGCAAGTATAATGCTCGTTTTTTGAATGTTTTTATTTTTTAACCACTGTAAATAAATAAAAATGATTGATGCAAAAGTTGTTGTCTATGTAAAATTAACTTTTTCTTCGACTGGCAAGGTGGAAAATTCATGATAATAAAAAAAGTGGGAAAAAATCGTAAAGAATATGAATTTTTACCATAAAATGCCCCATAACTTTTTTCCTATGGGAAATTTCGAGCAATGGACAACGCCAATCTTCTTAAAATGACGAAATACCCCTTTATACAAAGTTTGAACGAAATCGACGCTCCATCGAAAATCGCAAAAATCGTAAGGTTAACCCCTTGCCGTTTGTTTGGCCAAAAAATTTTTTTTTCGATTTTTGAATTTTTAATCATATCACCTTGTAGGGGACCCTAAAAGAAGTTGATGAGCCAATTTTGAGCTCTCTATTCTAATTCTAAGTGGGCCTACGGGCCACTTAAATACCCACAAATGACCGTTATTTTTCGAGAAAAATCAACTTTCTTCTTTTACAAATTTGAGCATGTAATATTGTAGGGGATACGAAAATATATCACCACTACAAGTTTGAGCCCAATTACTCTATTTTAGACAAAATTATGGTAGTAAATACCGGCTCCCCCACCAAAATTTTGAAATTTTAAAGCTTTTAAACTATTTATTAGTCAAAATACGCTAGCGGGAGTGCTGTTTTGTGATAAAATCTATGTCTATTGTATTTCGCTATATATTAGCACTATTTTATTGACGTTAAATGCGTTATAATTAATGAAATATAGATAAATTGTTTATAAAATTTGAAATACTCGGTATAGGCAACTTTATGTACAATATATCCGATTTGTGTCTGCGCTAACAGCGGCTATAATTTTGCTACCGACACTCAGGTGGCGCTAGTGCTCTTTGGTAAGGCAATCATTTCAACGTATTGGCGCTTGATTCAAATACATATAAAAACATTATATTTTTCAATTTTTTCTCACCTCTCACCTTCCAATTAAGAATGTAATTATTTAATTGACTACTAAACGATGAAAACATTGCAAGCTGATATAAGTAAATATTACACGCGGTTGTTAAAAAAACATACAAAAACCCTCAATTATATTTATTCACTATTAATAAAATAAATTATAACTATTTCTAATTATTTAAACGTAATAAAATAGCTCCTGATAAAGAAAAATAATTCTTAATAGATAATATCACAATGTTACTGTTTATCACGATTTTTCATTGAAAGCTAAGGCCATATTTTTGTGTAACTTGTGGTGTATGAACAGACGCAATGGCCATCAATAACGGAACGTCGTTTATTTCCAGTTTAAGCGTTGATGTTAGGATTTCCATACTGCAAAAATCAGTGTCGAGAAGGAGTTGCGCCAATGCCTTCGAACGCAAACAGAATTCTTGAAGACGTTGTTCGATATGCATTAAACACTGTAATGTGAACATTAGTAAAAGTATAAAGTAGGTACTGTAATATATACGTACATATTCGACTGGTGTATGCAATTTCTTCATTTGCAGAAGAGATTCCAGCATGTTGGCAACTAGATGAGACATTCCGATTGGAACCCCAGATACTCCTTTATCAATAACGTATGTATGGCTGGAGATTAATTGGACTTCCCTACAATAACAAAAATTTTCTAATATAGAAATAAAATTTTAATGAAATTATAACGCACATACCAAGTATCTATATTTGCTATAATTGCAATCGACTCATCAATTGGCCCCTTTAAAAAAGGATATTTGGCGGATAGGGATAAATCTCGTTTTAATGTACTTTGCCACTTACTAATAGGTGATAAAGTACCTTGCAATACCATATTTGATACATAACTATCACAAACACCGCGCAACAATGAACTTGTATAAACAAAATTGTAGTTTGGCGTAATTTCAATTGACCTAAAACATAATAAAAAATTAAATGTCATAATGATATTATGTAAAAGCAATAATATAATAAATAATTACTTTGGCATAGGCAGTTCAATAACTCTAAGCGTATCTTTGGACTTTAAATTAACATCCGGCTCATTTATTATAGTATTCTGCTTAAAACTTCGAATAAAATCAGGTTTCTTCGATGAGCATTCAATGTATTCATTAGCTTTCTGCAAATCTGGCTTTAGGATTATAAGGTCGCTTGTGAATTCCAGCTCTGATGCATTCGATGGTGTCTGGAGCGGTTCTTCATTATCATAATCATCACTCTCATTAAACGTATCGAAATGTAATATTTTATTGTTAAACGTTTCATCTAGATTAACTTTATCCGATAATTGAATGTTACTCAATTCAATGTTTTTACTTTTCATGTAATTTTCAAAAATTTGCGGATATTGTTGAAAATTAAATTTTACACCTTGATGTCTATAATTTGTTGATGTGGTGTTTTTTTCTTTCTTTGTGCTAGTTGGCTCGCTTTGTACTAGATTAAAACGTCGTTTAGATGATGTCGGATTAGTTAAATTAAAAACATCTGTAGAAATATTTTGCTTAACAGATAAATTGTCATTTTCTGATTTAATGGCGCATGTTTTGTCTTCTCGTTTTAAGCCAACTAATTTCTCATTTTCACCGAGTACAAACACAACATTATCATCATCGTCTTGATCATTTTTACTAGTAGTCACATTATTATTTAAATTGATGGTGACATTATGTTTTACTACCTCCGATTTGGATTTATTTTCAATGAAAATGGGCAATTTTAATGATTCCTTCTTATGCGTGATATCTTCCCTACCAGTACACACTTTATCTAAATTTGTAAGGCATGTAAATGTTTTGGTCAACCCTAACTTTTTAGGTTTAAATAATATCGGTTTTTCAACTATAGCATTCCTAAAACGTTCATTGATTTTGCACATTTCATCGATCTCCTTTAGATGATCAGCGTATTGCTTAAAATTTTCCTTTGGAATGCAGTCGTGATCTAAACAAATTCTATTCACTGTGTCATTTTCTTCCTCAATGTCAATTCTACGAAAATATTTTCTCTTCACGTTACTACATCGTATAAAATATGTTAAAGCGTTTATTATTTTTGAAATCAATTCGGAAT
>JARJDW010018417.1:0-14040 GCA_030264715.1 Adinopsis sp. GC000173 | reverse complement strand
CGGATATCATATAATGTTTATACTAAAACGAAGCCTTAAGTCCGTATTTGAGAACTACGATGTTAAACGATTTAAAGTATATAGTTAGCAAAACCACCATAAGCTGAAATATTGAATTCAAAATCGTTGTTTTTTGCGGTGTTATTGATAGAGATACAGTATAATGTAATAGTTATTTACATAATGAATGGAGTAAGTGACATTTTACACTACGAAACTGTTTTTAGTGCTCAGGCCATAACGCAAATAATAATAAAAAGTTACTTAAAATATTGAAATTCTTTGTATAAAATTGATTTTTGAGTATACAAGTGCATAAATATTATGAAACTGGACATCTATTATTTTATCTATCCATAAAAAAGCATCGTACGAGTTAGAAACTAAACGCAAAACCGCAATTATAGTAAATCTCCCGGATTACCGTGATTTCTTTGTGTGCGGATATCACATAATATTTATACCAAAACTAAGCCATAAATCCATATTTTAGCGCAACGATATTAAACGATTTAAAGTAGGTAGTTAGCAAAACCACTATAAGCTGAAATATTTAATAATTCAACATCGTTATGTTTTTTTTCATGAGATATTAATAGTGGTCATTATCATCAATGGGATAAAATATATTGCAATATTTATTTATATAACGAGTGAAGTAAGCGAATTTTACTCCACGAAAGAGTGTTTTAAGTGTTCAGTCATAGGCAATAACGCACATAATTTCTTTACAATCTGCATATTAAGAAGGCAACGTAAATTTTTATGTCAAATGTACAATATGAACTTTTCACCCCTGTAAAACGCTAGATTTTGTTAAATCCTTTGTTCTAAAACGATGATGACCTTTTCGATTTTTCTATGTTTTGCCCTGCCTAGACAACATAGAGAGGAATAATTGATCCATAAATTTTATTTTGTGTGCGTCGCATCAACAACGGTGTTGTGTATCGATTGCAAATATTGTGTGGAAAGTTTGATAAAGATGCAGGACAGTAACATATTTTTCAAATTGATTTATCTCGCAAGTTGGCGAAGAACAAAGCGCAGACGGAAACTTGTACATATTTTGTATTTTCCAGCGGCATAATTATTATTAATGCGTTGTTTATTATGGTAATTGTAAATATAAAAATATTGGAATTGCATTAATCTTCTATATCTATAGCGTTAATCAGCATTGTATTAATTCAATTTTGTAATGGTTTTCATTAGAGGCGTGCCCCGTGAAACTAACCGACAATTAATGGATTAAAGAAATATTATTTGTAATTAAACATGAAATCAACTATTTAGGAATTTTAATCAAAACCGCATTATTAATGAGTGCATGTATTATTAGCGCTATCAATTAGTGTTTAATCTAATACGATATAATTGCGCTTGGAGTAAATCAAGCGAGCTCCCTACAATTGATGCATTTACAACGCTTCAATCGGAAACTTAAAGTTTCACGTAACTGTTACTTCCAGGATATCGAGTATTTATTGTGCGATTATAATACGCAGCAATCTTCCTGCACCACTGCTTTGTTTTGTCACATAATAAAGCGGCCGCACCAACAAGATGCAACAACGTTTTAAAACTGTCACACATAAATTACCTGCTTTTAATTTTAGTCGTAATCCACGTCAAAGTTATTATTAAGACGCGTTATAAAATTTATCCGCTATGATTATGTAGATACTAAAAGTTTATGGCATGTTTTATTTCTCGCAAGAATTTGAGATAGAATTTTTTTTTGTTTGCATAAGTTTGAGCGTCACGTAAATTAATAGGAATTAATTGAATTAAAACTTATTTAATCGAATTCAGTGTTTGAGTTGAATCATTTTACCATGTTATGAAATTAGATAAATTTAATGAATCATTATTCATATTAAATACTTTGTACAATACACACACACACACACACACACACACGTAGAGTGGAGTTTACACTATGTATGCATGTTTAAATTATTATTTATAAATATACGTTCTATAAAATTGCTATAAAACCGCATTATACGTGCGATAAAAAAAATTTATTATGAAAATGTGAACAATTTAATGTAAATATATAATAGTTTTATTGCAGCAATTAAAAATTGATTAAAGAAAGCTTTTATCTTGCTAATAACGTCCGCGCAATAAAATAATTATAAACAATTCCATATGTAACACATACAATCAAAGTGAATTATTCTTTATGCGAAATCATTTTGTACATATACATAATTCAATTTAAATTGTGATAATTTGCTACATGATGCTTAAAAANCATATTGTTCTTTAGTTATCAAGGTAAACTGCGAATTGGGAATTCTAAGTTTTTATAAAAATCTCGAGAAAAGTTTTTATCTTCGTTTCAAACAATTTTTCATTCAACATTATTAATAACTAAAGTTATAAAATGAATAGGAGTTGCTTTATTAGGATGATGCTTTTGAATGAACATTGCAATATTCTAACCAACCATTTCCCTTATTGCATTTAAAGATTCCGTTGTTAAATAGTCAATATTTCTTATTAACATTTTTGTAGTTTGTTTTTTATTGCAATCTTGAAGTTACCATATGAGGCTTTTGTTCTGCGGGGTTGGCTGTACATCATCCGTAATGCAGGTTTTCTTGTTACTATAGTCATACATAAAAAGTTTCTTAAAAACAAGGGAGAGAAAAAGATTTGAATGAAAATTTACTGAACTAGAACTTTCTCGCATTTTGCAAAAATTTTATTGTTTGCGCCTCACTACATTTAAAATGAAGTTACGAACAAAGTATGGAGCAGATTGTGTAAAAGTTTCCACATTTACAGCTAATTACAACTAATTTTGTGTATGTTTTGCAATCAATCACAATTTTCTCCAGAAATGTTAAACTGCAAATTGGGCACTGAAATTTTTGATTCAGTTAATGCAAGAAATCTTAGTAAAGCCGAATTATATTTATATTGATTATTAAACAAGATTAAATCTATTAATTACATAATTGTGCTACTAAGACTTCACAAGAAAAACATAACATTATAGTGGTACACCAAGAGTACAATGCAAATGTCATCCTTATTTATGCATTCAATTTGTCCGATATTTGCAGAATAAATCTGCATCATGATGAATAATTGGGTGCTTAATACAAAGCTAATAAGAAAAGATTGGCAACCGCTGATCTAGTAAAGTTTCAAATTTCAAATGAAAGCAAACTTTATGACAAATTTATTAAATTAAAACTTTGGGTGCTGTGTATAAAAAATAATATAAGCTATACAATAAATTACAATAGTATCATTCTTGAAGATTGTAAAGCAATAAACATTTCGATCCAAAAGTTTTTGGGATTTGAACTGCCATCATACAGCAACGGAAAAAATGCAAATAAAAACGAAACAACATCAAAGTTTGAAATTATAATTCAAAAAATTGCTTAAAAAGCTGCCAAGAGTTTCACAGTAAATCATAAATTTTATTAATAGAGATTAATTTATTGAATATCGTAAATGAATAAAACTTTTATAGCAGCTACATGTTCATAATAATTTATTTTCTTCCGAAATTTGTTATGACACCGCCTCGCAAACAAACATCGTACCAACGTTTCTTGGAGCAAAGACAAAACACACACACACGAGTAATAAACGTCTCGGTGTAACCCTCACGTGCGTACGTGCTTAATTAGACAACAACCTGTATTATATGTACACTCATCAGCGAGAATGCAGAAATTTAGTCTTGGCATGTTTTTTGACGCTGTTGTTGCTTAATTTACGTGCGAATTGTTTGCGCCCCAAATAACTTAATTCCGCCCACTAGACGTTTGCGAATGAAAAATTAAATGAAAAGGGTTGGATGGATGGAAAGTTCCAGGACACTCATCGTCTAATTGAGCATAACAGAAAATCGATGCATTTATTCTGCTGCGCAATGAAGAACTAGCTAAAACTCCAAATTGGTTTATTGAAGAATTCACAAGGGTTGGGATGGCGGAGTGGATTTTATGATTGCAGAATGCGCCAATTTGCACGCCTAGTTAAATCTTATTGATGTTGTTAAGATCAACGTTTTGCATTCGGTGAATGGCAGAATAATTTCGCTAAAAAATAATCGCAATACTTTTAAGCTGAAATGTTTTACAAAAGTGTAAGAATACTTTTTCAGCATTTAACGATAATCACAGAAAATTATTTCTGCACGATGAAGAATTAGAAATATATTCAAGGATTCATATCTATGGAGCTGTGCAGTTACAATTACGGTCACCAATTTGTATATTTAAGCCCTTTAAGAACAAAATGTTCAAAAATGTACAAACATGGTTTTTCACTATTTTACGATCGTCACACCTGCTACTGTAGACTACAATAAAAAAATTATAATAGCGGTATGTGACATGAAGTTGCTGAAGAATGGCTGTTTTAAGCCACCGTGTTCACTTAAAATTTTTGCACAAGCATAACTGCATCTAATATTTTTTTTTTATGTTGAAAAATGCTTATTTATGTTGCTGTAAGAATTTAATTAAAAGAAGTTGTTTTAACACGACAAAAAATAATTTTGTATTTTTTATAATTAAATGAATATATTGAAACCTACTGTTTTAATAAGAAAGAGTTGTTTCGCTACTTGTGCTACGGACTCAAGTCCCTTAACTTAAGTTAAGTTTCTGTAATTTTTTATCAACAAAACATAAATATATTTAAAGAAATTTAAAATAGGTATTTATATAAGTTTATGGTAAAGAACTTTACAGAATGGAGAAGGCAGGTCAATAATATCTTATTATAGTCAAATTAGTACTACGAAACAAAGTTTAAAATAAAATTAAATAGTCCATGCTACCCATATCCTTCAAAATTATATTTTTTGTTATTCATCAGAACCAATTTGATTTGGTAATAATAATAATATAAACATGATATTATCTAGCAATTTGGAGTAAAACTACTTTTTCAGCTAATACATCAACTGCTTTTGGTCTTCCGGAGTCTCTTAAAGCGTTTAAAATCTTCACACATAAATAGGTTGCGATGGATGGCATATGTTCACCGTAAACAGCCTTTTTGAGCAAAAAACTTACTTCAGATGCAGTAAAAATTTGATTTCCACAAATGCTGTCTGTCTAACAAAACTTATTTACTATTATAGAAAATATTTCTTCGTTGCCATTTTTGATCGTTTTATTCCTGCCCATTGTTAACAGATCTCAACTGTACAGGAAACATGACATACATCACGTACATACTCCTATATCGAGTAGATACATGTATGGTTAGTCAAAAAATGTGTGAAACCCGGAAATTTAGTTGTTGTTAAACATTTTATATTGCTTAATCTTATGTTAACAAAGCAAGCATATTTTAATATTTTACCTATTCCTATAGTTTAATAATATTAACATATTTTTAACAAGCTGATAATTAATGCCTGCACCCATTCCAGAATTAATTGAGTTATTTGTACGAAAATAAATTTATATAGTATGTATGTGTTGTTGCGAAATCCATCGAAATTTCTTGCCGTGCACACAAAAATTCGCCCAAAGTATTATCAAACACTTGATTATGTAATTGTCGTGTTATTAATAGCTGAAAATCAAGAAATCGTAAAAATGCAACCAGCACTCGCTGTTGTACACAACTGCTAAATTAATTTTGCAGCGCTAATTTTAGGCTATGACAATTAAAAAGACATTACGCCAATTTGCATTAATTAATTAATCGGTTCGGTTGATTGATTCATAGTTATAAAAATTCTGGCATAATAATTTCTAATTCGACTGCCTTAACAAAGGATTGAAAATTAAATATCGCCAACTTCTAATGCTTATAATTAAAATCGCATTATAATTTAAAGCCTTTTTAAATGTTTATTGTTTAACAATGATGATATATGTTATTAGAAATTCAAATTGTTACCATACGTATGTTATAATACATAAATAAAAGCATATCATTATTAATTAATTAATAATTTATGTTGATGCAAACACATAGATTATGCGTTCTTTCTATGCGTAATACAACTTGTCGGTTTATTATTTACTATTAATATTAATAATGTGTCGGACATTCATCAAACGCATATTACAATATTGATTAATAATAGTAAGTACTATGTGGCACAATATTGCAAAACGTTTTATGCAACACATTTTTGGGCAAACCGTTATAATTTTATGTAACTTATAAAATAATGTCAATAAAATTGTATAGGAATTTAGGAAAGTTGCTAAAAAAGAAAATATAATCATTTTGTTGCCTTTAGTTATTTATACACCAAAGGCATAAAGCGATCTTTACGCACGCGATACATTTATATACCAAACTTTATATAAAGGCTACCAAACTAACGGTGATATATTGATATACTGAAAGCTCAATCTCAGATTTGTTTGCTGTGTTGGAAACCTAAGACTGGAACATTTTTGCTGATATTAATGGTAATGTGACAAAACATACTGTTGACATCAAAATAGATCAATGGCCTTCAAACTTTGACGACTTGTGGAACCTTTTGGAGCTAAAATGTTTTGTTTTAGGAACCTTTTCTCACATTAAGAAAAAATATGTAAGGCGTTACTGGTGGCGGTTGAGATATCATTTCATTTTTACATAAGATATCAAAATTTTGTCGAAATTGAACAGGAAACGAGCGAAACGGGTGGTAATTATATGCCCGCAAATAGATTAACGGAAGGACAGTGTGTGGGCAGAATGTTCCATATGCAGCAAATGAAATGCACTCTAAATCTGCAACTGTTATTGATCTTAGCATATAGTAAACAATAATATATTGGAATATTTTTGTTGTCAAAATGCTCATATTTAAATATCATTACGTAGAAATTATTTAATATATTAGAGAAATTAATAAAAGTAAATGATATAAAATTAAATATCAAATCAAGAGTTTGATATAACTTTGCATGTACTATAATATATGTTTTTGTATATTTATGCCTATTAGAATGTTATATCAAGCATGACTTCATTAAAAATTAATCAACACAATTTTATTGATTACTTATTTAAAATGTTTGAATTTATATGTGAAATTAAATTGAATACCTATTTTATATTATCGATTTATAACATTCTATTGTTAATTAGATTTATACTTTTTTAGACAAATAAAATACGTTTTCTCTAAGCGTTAAACCATCAAGATTTATAATCCGCCAACTCTTTACGAGCTGAAATAAATCATAATTTATAAACCATTAAAAATTTCGTATAGCCTCAAAATGTTAGACGTGAAATAATGACACATTGTCAATAAAATTGCAGTTAATCATAACTTGACAGGAAATCTTTCAATTCAATTGCACAAGTATCGGTCGCTTCATTTCTCTCAGCTGGAAATACTTCAGATTATGTTTGCGTTTAATTGTATTGAAGTGTATGAAAGTGTTGCAAAAAAAGATAATAATGTAAGTAGTGATTGAATTAGGCAATCGATCTCCAATCGCTTACTTCCCGGTCATCTATTTATAGTCTACATTTTGGACGATTCTCCATTTATTATTTACGATTTTATTGCCGGCGTATTTGATGGACATTTACCACACAGATATTGCTTGTCATATTAGAAAATCCATTCCAACGTGTTGAATATTTAATATTGTTAAAGTTATAAACATTTTGCATATTTGATGCACTTCACATCGCGTTCCCAATATCACGTCAGTTTAAAAAGCTGGATCTGTTGGAAAAACTTTTGATAAAATCTTTGAAATAAAACTTGGACATTAAAGACTGAGTTAAAAAATTGGTAACACGAAAAGGTATAATTCTACAACACTAAGATATTAACAAGTAATTTGTATCGATCGTCGAAAGGCATTGCACTCGAACTGTGCCACATTAATAAATTTTTAATGATAAATTAGAAAAACAACATGAAAATTTGATTATTGATAACTCGTATTATTCGTTTTACAAAAAAACTTCACTTTAATTATTAATCAGAATGAGTGTGGAAGAACGTCATAAGAATCTATTGTTAGCTTCATTGGAAATAAAAGTGCATGATTAATTAAAAATGCAATACAATTTGTGCATAATTATAATTTAAAATATTTATTAACAAGGCAATTGCAACTTTCACTTCATTGACTTTGCTGTGATTTTATAGCGCTAATAATAATAAATATTAATAAAGAAGTGGCACTTTATTATTATCGTCTGTCGTGTAATAATTTGCCATTGTCCTGCATTACAATGTTGTTGATAAAGTTTTTGGCAGAAATTTGTAATAAGTATGTCTGTATATATTTTGTTAAAAATTTGGCAGCGCATTTTGTAAATATTATGCATAATTTTGCAACGCGTGTGACATTATTAATAACATTAATATAAGTTATTTCATATTAAATATCTAACTTATTTTGAACACCAAGAGCTATTGCAATAACTTTGAAATGAAGTTGATGACGTGTTCAGTTTTGATAACAATAATGATAAAAATGTCTGTGTTAAATGGACCGGAAAGTACTATTTTATCAAATTGTAACCAATAATTTTAAGATATTCTTTTATTTTTAATCTATAGTGTTTATTGCCAATGATGTTTTGCTACCTAATAAGTAATTTGTTTATTTATTAAAAAAAACTATATGGATTAAGTCAAAGATGCATTTGCAAATTATTAAATTGGTTTCAAAAATTTGACATTGAAAATTAATCATTTAGATTACGATACGTCCGTGACAATGAAGTTTATGGACACAAAGTAAAAATATATCTTAAAATTATTGGCTTCAATTTCACAAAATATATCTTCATTATCTCTTCCCTCTCAATATTACATCTTCAGAAATATGGAAAAAGTCATAATTGACACTCCAATTTATGTGAACATAAATCATCTTCCCTTAAGAACTCGGGCGTTAAAAATTTAACAATTTCGTTGCAAAATGTCACTTGAAATGGAAGTCATTGCCCCAAAATGAAAACATCTTAATGTTATTGGTTTTCCTTTGAAAAATGAATGCGATAATGCTTTCTAGTCCATCTAACAATAACCGGCGAATAGTGAAACAATAAATTTAACAATATTTGCACTTACTGTTCACGTTGCAATTTATGATAGTACCTTTATTAGATAAATGTACATCGAAGTTCAATACACCATTATTCTGAAAATTTCAGGCTAGAACCGTATTCCGAAGCGTTTTATTTAAATAATACATGAAAATAAAAGTTAAAGGTGTATTTATAGCGAATTCTTGTATCGTTGCCTGCAAGGGCCCCGATAAGTTTACACAACGATTTTAGTTATTTAAATTTTCCTATCTAAGCTACTGTGTGGGTGTTTCGTGTTCCCGTTAATAGATACTATATTATTCCATATTTAACCAAGAGTTTTTTCATGAGTGGGAAGGAGAACGTCACATTAAAATATCATTTATAATGTTTTAAATTTATAACAACGACGATGTTTGAAATTGATTTGGAAAACCAATTTACGGAATTAAATTAACATGTTCGCTGTTAGTCAATTGCATGGCATGTGACATTCCTAAATTATTAGACATAATTTTACATATTTCAATGTTTAGTTATTGCTCGACAATGAATTGTCTATCATCTTATGCGAGTTTCGCAATTTTGCAGTATGCGTTTTAATAATCGCGCTGTGCATTGTTGAATTCCTACGTATTTTTAATCAAAAAAATCATGCGACCTAAAGGTATTTGTTTCATTAAGTCTCGTGGAAGGAAGCACGTTTATTTTTATAGTAATAAATTTTATGGATTAATCTATTTTTACATGCGCTGTGAGTAAACCTAATTTAACTTTGCCATTAACAATCAAGTTATATATAAAATATCGCTTAATTTTTGCACACAAGTCATGATTATTCAATTCAAATTTAGCGACAATTAAATAATGGGCTGCTCTATGATGATGAGTCAAGCCTTGATTATCACGATACTAATTCATTATGCGAAGTTTGCAACACACTATTTGATGTAGTATGAAGCAGCAACAGCAGCAGCGACTAGGAAATGTGTTAATGATTCAGCAAATGTCATTACTGAAATTAACCGACGAGTTTTTGCTACTGTAATATAATATGGTAATTAATTCGATATGAATAAAGGTAATTATACCGTTGGGCAATAAAATTTTTTGTGTGTGCAAGCTGATCAATACGCAGATAGCATGCTAATTAATTATAATTGACGAATGGTATCACCAGAAAAGTAAATAAAAATTTTTCGGCTGTGCAGTAGCGTTTGTGCGATATGCAAAGCTGAGTTTTCACAGCCATGCACACAAGCAGTACACGCTCGGTTTTTTTATTGTTGCACTAGCCTTGACACGATGTGGATTTTTTTTTCAATTTGGCTAAAGTGGATATCTAGATGAGAATTTATTTCATTGCGTTTTTCGCAAACAAAGAACGCACGCTTTATATTGATTGGAAGTAGAAATTTGCGTACTAAGAGCCGGGAATAAATCAACATTGTGCACATTTGTATTCTTTGATAAAATTCCAATAGAAATGAACTTGGATTTCATGAATATGTACAAAATTTAAAACTTAAAATTGCATATTACTTAAGACTTCCAATTTGAACTAGTTATACAGTTTGATTTTCAATTTAAGTGTTAAAAGCAAGTTATAAGTTGTAAAACTTTGTCTTCTTGAGAAAGGTTGAATATGTTGCGGATATGGTGTCACATTTTGAGGAAATGTTATTTTAGGTAAATGTAAATTCCAAACAGATTTGACAGCTTTTGTTATAGGCAAATCACTTTAAAGCTATATAAATAAAATGGTTATGTAATAAAGCAGTGAATATTAGATAATTTGCTATGAATTTTAAAAAATATTTTTTTAGTTTCCTATTTATTAATTCACATGAATCATATTCTAGAACTCTGCACGAAGATATCTATTCAAACTGGATACATCATTTTTAATTACACCGATCAACAATGTTTAACTTTTTACATGTTAAATGATTTAGATTATGTAATATATACTTAGTTTCGAATTTGCATATACTTAGTGTTATTATATAGCGAACAAGATTTTTGTAATATGAAATTTAACATGTCTTAGTTTTATAAAACATTTAGATATTTTAATCGGTTTAAAGTTTTGATTGTCCATTGAATTGTTTCATAGGTGTGATATATATTTCATATCTATAAATGATATCCATAGGCATGTCTGAAGAGAGGGTGGATAAGTCGATACAAATTATGGATGTCTAGACTTGCTTTAGACAATAATTAGAAGATTTCAGAAATTAAAATTTTAGTAGTGCTTCTATTAAGACTAGACATTTTTAACAATGCGAAGTAACTTAAGGTCATATTCGATTTTATTATACATAAAGAACTGCTTAACTATTAATTGGTGCGACTTATTCTCACTAATGAATTTGAGAAACATACAATAACTTATGAGTTTAAATGAAAGATCTTTTTTTGTAGAACTCGTGTCTAATTTAAATTTTTTGTTAATTATCAATAAGCAATTATCGTCTGATTCAGTTTTAATAAAAGTTTAATAGTTCGTTCAATTTCAGACTGGTTTTGAATTATTTCGGATTAAATAATTAAAACTTGTTGTTGCTATTCCAAGAAACTTGTAATTTCATTGTTGATTCGAGATCAATAATGAAATGTAATTTAACACTGTTTCATGAATTTCTAAAATGCAGAAAGCGAATAATTAGCAATTAATTGCGTTTCATCATCCATTACTGTTATTAATAATTAATTAAAGCACTTAAAGGCATTTGCACACAATAACACATAAAATTTACCATTCACGCAATGATACCATTTTTTCGCATTGTGCGAGCCCGCCATTCTTACACGTTTTCGTGTCGCGCTCACTTGCATAATCCATTAAGTTGAAAAAAAATCATACATGGAACATATGGTAGTTCTCTTCGGAAATGTTCAAGCCGTACATTAAACAAACTTTGAACAATAAAATGCTGAATTCGTGTGCGACTACGATTAATACGCTGTTGTGCATACAAACATATTGCCGCAGAATTATCAGAACTATATCAGGATGGATTCATAATAAACATGCGAAACTTTAGCGATGTGCCAAATAAGTTAAGTGAGTTAGTGGCAAGTGGTTGACACATTCTGAATATTATAAATATTTTCGAGTTTTTTCGCTCTCTCTTCGGTGTATTAGCTTAATTCCCTGGAAGCACGTCACGCGTTTTTTTATTCAATCTAAAAAGTTTTGTTTCCTGTTATCTGAATATGCATTGTTCTGCCGCGCGGTTTATGTTTGTATTGCAATTTGACATGTGGTTGATGTGCAGACGAGAGGTACTCATAATGATGATGAGAATGATTGACGTATATAGAAAATGATCCCGGAGTGTGATTAGAAGTAAATTGCGTTGATGATTATTTTTATTTAAATTAAATTAATATACAGCATGACTGATGAACATTTAAATAACAAAATTCTGAATTGAAACTGTTATCCTCTTAGGTATTTTAAGTATTAATAATTTGTTAGTAGTTGGTAACGTTAATGATTTGAAATTAATTTCGTATGTTTGTACAGCAACATTTTAAATGTATAATATATGAAAAAAAAATGGTTTCTTATTCACAATAATTTAATTATTTTCACTTACTAACTATCAAATTTAATTTAGCAAATGCTTAAAAGTTGCAAGTTAAAACATTATATCTTAATTTAATTAGTGTCTGATTGGTGACAAATAGGGATCAACCCTTGTTGTAAAATATAAGGTGTTGGCATCCCGAGAAGCAAACTCAAAGCAAAAATGTAAATTAAACTTATTAATTTAAGGTCGGACAGAACAATTACTTCTTAAATCAAAAATATAACCTTGAATTTAATGTCCAAAGGCAAATTCCCAATTTCCTCTTTGGTTTTTTATTCGAACTATTATTTATTAAAGACAACAAATGATATCATCACCGAGCTCATCCTAAGGGACACTGTATGTATGTCTTTCTCTGTCTTTTTAAATATTGCTGTTTTTTAACATCTAAAAATTACAACTTTTCATTTATTGATTTAGGTTATTTGATATAGGTTTGAACGCCTCATATTTAAATTGTATATTTTGACAAAATAAAATAAAATAATTAATCATTTTAATACCATAGACTTGACAATTATAATTGAAATTTAACAAAATGTTGATGGAATTATCTATTTTTTAATTAAAAAGTATATTTCTGAAATTTAGCCTTATCAGCGACACAATTATCACATAAATATGTAAATACGTTTAACATAAATTACGTTTTATGAAATAATTTTGCATATATTTCTGGAAAAAATCGATGCAACAATGAACCTTTTTTACATAGATAATTTCAAAGCAGATGTTTTAACACTTATTTGCATTTTAGCATCTTTGCATTAAATAACTAGGAGTATAATAAAATTTAATTAATTCCTATTTTAGCGTATGCATGCGTTTAGGATAAATACGATATTATTTTAAAACCAAAATTGTAAATCCATATAAGTACCAAGTTTATTGTCGTTTTTATTTTATCCGTCCTACGAAATAGTAAAATTATTTTATACGTTGCTGCAGTATTAAAAATACATTAAACTCCACATTCAAATTTATTCATAATTTATTTATAATTTAATATTTTAACTGCCTCACTAAAAACGTTAATCGTTGATATAATATTTAGCTGAGTCAAATGACTGCACCAGCTTAGATATCACTACCGCTGCCTTTTAATTATCATTCTCAGCTTAATCAATGATTAGTTTCATTTGTAAATCATTAACTGCAAACCGCAAAGGAAAATGCAACTCATGCCGATTACATAAATAATAATTTATCAATCTGCTGCCATAAAACTAAATAGTTTTGTGTTTATTAATATTTATCAGTTGGATTTGATTGCAGTTTCTTGAACTTGGCATCAAGCTAATTTAATTAATTATAATAATAAACGGTTCGCCTTTTAATTCTCGATCTATTGTTTGTTTGCGCGCTTTCGTGAATTAAAATTGTAATTTACCATCGAATGGGAGACGTTATTATGAAATGAACGAGTGAGTCACAC
>JARJDW010018416.1:0-27439 GCA_030264715.1 Adinopsis sp. GC000173 | reverse complement strand
TATGATGGTTATTAACTCGATGAGAAGCGCGGAACCGCCGCCACAGCCGCCGCCGCCGCGCGAATAAACTATGGCTCCCTTCAGCATCGTCACAAACAAGTTAACTAATTGTTTTAAGCCTTTCCGAAAACTTAATAAATAAATATTATTGTGTAGATGGAGAGCGACCGAAATTGGCATTTTTCTAACATCGCTCCTTCCGGAAAGTTTGCGCACGAACGCGAAAATTCTTCGGCAAATTTAATTATCAAGCTTATGAATCAATTAACTTTGATTAAACTACAAAACATACTTCTCGATGGAGCGATGGTGGAGATTAATTAATAAAAATTATTGGAAGAATTTTGTTTGGGAAAAGTTGCTTATGATGCAAAACTGCCGCCTTGTAACAACCACACTGCTGCTTTTCAGCGAACAAATACAAAGTGAGAGATTTTTGAAACAACAGAACGGGCAATCGTAAACACAAAGGGCAAAATGCATACCATTTTTTTTATTTAGTACTTTTTGCATTTTCATAGCCAACTGCCAACAGTGGCAGCAGCAACTACAGAACTACAAAAAGAGTCACGCGATGCCATAAAAAATACGACAAACAATGAAATGTGGAAAAGTCTTTCTATATATCGTTTATAGTGTAGTAGAGCACATGCACGTGAATGCATTTTTCTCTCGTCTTACTCTCTCACTCTCTTTCTCCCTTCACCGCCGCACCGCTCTTTTGTTTTTTCCACTGTTTTATTATTATTTTATTTCAGATTATTTACATTTTATACTATTATTATGCCGAGGAAAACAAACAGCATGGGCGATATAAGAATGTTGAACGTGAACGTGATAAACTCATTAACATGCAAAATTGATTTTAGATTTTGTTTTGATCGCATTGCATAATCATGCTTTGCGATTTTTTCACAGACAAATCCAAATGTACACATAACGTTTCAGCGTTAAATAGAAAAGCTAAAAATAGAAATTAATATATTTTCTACTCCTAAGCTCTTGTTTTGATTTAATAACGTTCCATTATTCTTTCAGAGAACACATTACAACAAGCATTAATTCTTATTGTACATTTGCGGATTGCAAACCATATTAATTATTATATATAAATAAAAACAATTCACTTGAAATGTGATGAATATTTTTTGGTGTATAAAAAAATTGTAAATATTATTCTATTCTATACAGTTTAGATTTATGCGATTAATAATATATTTTTTTGCTGTACAAGTTGCAAGCAGTATTAAACAAATAAATGGAACAAACTATACAAACTAATGTTAATTTTTGCAATAAAAATGAAAAACTCGAATATTTACTATACAGTCAACTATAAAATATGTAGAATACACACACTACACCGAATTTATTGCTTTTAGAGAATGTTTTACAAATACTAATAACAAATTACATTGTGCAACAACGCTTTTTTTCGGTACGGCTCTAGGCTTCGTAATGAATTTAGATTAGCATGTAAGTATGTAAGAGTGCAGTGTTTTATTTCAATTGACGCTCGTTCTTATGATAACCCATAGCACCAAATTGTCTATATACATATCATTTTATCGTGTTTTATTCTAAGTACACTTGTGACAAATGTTTTTGGTTGTTTAAACGCAGAGTTGGATTCGAGCCGATTGTACTAATTAAGTTTAGATTAACTATTATACATTAAGTAAAATATCAACTTTTTTTATAAAAATATGAGCTTTCATTATCTTTCCCGGCTTTAGTTTTTTAAAAGTAAATTAGTTTTCATGCCATTGACACCTACTTAAATAGGAAAGAAAGTTATAGACTTTTTTTGCAAACAGCTTGGCGTTTTGTTATACACGTGTATATTTTTAGAAGCTAGAGTTTTAGAAGTCAATCATTAATTTCCGAATTTCAGAAATTCCTATCAATTCCAAAACTAGTTCCATTATAGATAATTAGGTATAGTACATTGTAATTTCTGATTCCTAAAAATAAAAATGTCTTTATAGAATTGCGCAGTAACGAGCAGACGCATATCCTGAAGTAAATATGAAAAATTAGGTACTATATAAAGCATGCATGAAAAATTAATGGGCACCTATACTCGTACTTAAATAGGAAAGAAGGTTATAGAATTTTTTTGCAAACAGATTGGTTTCTTGTTATACACGTGTATATTTTTAGAAGCTAGAGTTATAACATTTAATCATAAATGTTTAATTTCTTAATTTCAGAAATTCCAATCGAATCCTAAACTAGCTCCATTACACATAATTATACGACATTATAATTTTTGATGCCTAAAAATATAAATTCCTTCATAGATTTGCGTAGTTATGAATTACATACAAACTAACCGTTTCTGTAAACAAATTTTTAATTTATTGTTTTATGTTTTGTGTATTTCCAATGAAAAGATTGTCTGCAAAACCCCACGCAGCAGATTTATTTGTTCTTATATAAAATATTTTAATAATAAACGCTGCTTGAATGAAAATTATTTTGTCACTCATTCTAGAAAATCAAACATTTTTTTAATCGCTTAGAAAACTTTACAATTATATGACAATAAACATTTTCTAAAAATATATGCGAACAGTATTTTTAAATTTATGCACATCAAGAAATATTTTCATTATCAAATGGTATTGCGCTCAAAATTAAACATAGTTTTGATAGCGAATAAATTAAAACGCAAAATCCTCTGCTCGCTCGGTCGCGCTCATAAATTTATCTAAAAAATATGATAATAAAAAGTTTGTAATTGGAGATTTCATTATTGCATTATCGTTAAAATCGTCCAATTCCGCTTCTAATCTGAAATGTGCAGCTTTTCAAATTTCGCCGGCGAAACTTTAATCCACGAATCATATAGATAAATCCGGCTCAACAATTAGATAAGTCGCAAATGCTAAATTTTACATTCTGTTTATTATCATAATATTTAAATGATTTTTAGCGGCAGCGCACATATGCATGCTGTGTTGCGTTGTGTGATCCTCAACAGACAGAAGTACGATTGCTAAACAAACAAATTGTTTAAAACATACACATCGCAGATGATAAATAAACCATTATGAAATATCTTGTCACTTTCGCTTTGTAATAATTTGTCAAATAACGACTTTTCAAACAAGCTGGAAAATTTATTTTTAACTCCCTTGCATGTGAAAAATCGGCTTAGATAATTAAAAACAAACATCGTTTAATGATTTATTTGATTTGTAAGGATATATGCTTAAAATTACTACACCTGCAAATTGTGCAAATAATGATAATAATGTGGTTCTACAAATTGAAAATTTGAGATTATGTGTTGGAATATTCGGTTGAAAAAGCAATCAAAATGTTTATTATTCACACGCTTAAATTTCAACATGACTAAATGGAAAATTGATAAAAAATATAGATCAATGAATATTTAAGCAGCAGCAAGTCTATGAGAACCATAAATAACCTTTTTTTAAACTTACTTTCGGAAGATAACAACACTGGAAGCCAAAAACTCAACTAAACGAACTTAAAAAAAAACAAAGATTTATCAATAAATTACATCTTTTACTCTGTTTTTTTTTCTATCATCAACCGCATAATCTTTTAATTAATATTGATGATTATTCGTGCCGATAACAAAACTAATAATTTTTTGGTGGATTTTTAGGACAGTTCACATGTGAGATATATAAAATTGTTGGAATAGTTTCCCGCGCACGACTTTTACAAAACAATGATTTATTTAATTAAATGCGAAATATTTTTGCGCATTTTTTCGGCTGGGACTAATTGAGTGAAAGTTTGTGAAATGAGATAATGAAATACGTTTACTTCTTCTTCGCTATGTGTGTGCCTGTGTGCGTTTTATTTCTCCGTCTTTGCGTATATATACTCTTTGATTTTTTTTTGTTTAAATAACTCAAGATTAACATCGCAGACAAAGTGAATGTATTTTAAAATGTCCATTTGCGTCGATAATCTAGACAAATTCAGCGACAATTTGCATTGTGCGGCCTTTCTTTACTACATAACTTGGAGCATTCTTTTTTTTCTGCGCGATCAATGAGAGAAAAATTGTGCATTGATGTATAGAAAGTTGTGCTCGATCTTGATCGTTTTAATTGAAATCAATTTTACTTGTTTGCGGAGTTTGGCTAATTAAACGGAACCGAATGGCTACAGACGCAGCATTGTAATATGTTGCAAGGAAATTAAAAAATTTGCTTCTCTTTAATTGTAATTTAAGCTCATTTTAATCACGTTACTATTTATCTGATTGCGCGCTTACTTTCTAATCACTCTGGTAATTTTATATCAAAATATTAGTTATTAAGTAGCGCTCTAAAACAATAATAAATGTTACGGTAGGTAATAATTTCGAAAGCATTAAGAGCAGTAGAAAATAAATTAATTTACGCCCGTGGACGGTAATTTACGCACTTTTTTCCGACAATCTAAATTAATGTGTCACAATTTTCGCTTTTTAATTGTTAATAAAACGAAATGCTTTTTAAATTTTATTTAATTTCATATTAATTGTTATTTTTAACTCTTCTCAATTGTGAATAGACCGAAACTATTTTAAAATTGTCATTTAATACCTAATTAAGCAAAACTTTTCGCAAATTTTTAGCAATTTTTATGTGCCTTGAGGGTAATTTACGCACTTATTTCTGATAATCTAAATTAATGTGCTACAATTTTCGCTATTTATTTATTAATAAACCAAAATGTTAATAGTTTGTTTAAATTTATTAAGTTTTTAATTTAATTCGAAATTTTCAGCGATTTTGCAGCCTTTTTTGTATTTAATTCCCGCATTTTTCTGAGAATCTATGGTAAACTAATGTTTAATTTATAAATTTTCAGCAGCTTTTGCTTGAATTATTATATGTTTTAAACAAACTTCAAATTTTTTATTAAACCTTGCTGCTTTTTCGATATTTTAACGCACTATCAAATTCCTGTTAGAAATCCTATTAAAATCAATAAAGCATAGGTTTTTTGCAGCAATTAAACGTTTTCAAGCGTGTGATTTTCTAACGTGGTGCAATAATAATAATTTTCGCATTAACGTTTTATCGTCATTTTACGATTTTTAGCCAAATCATCATTAAAACGAATTAACTCAACTTGTCATAATTCCCTTCTCTTCCCCAAAATATAAAATTTATAATTATAATATCCAAAGTGTCAAAAAGTAACTTTTTGTTTTTTGGAACGTTGCAAAACAAGAGTGAGCGCAAGAGCACAACAATAATTTATTTTAATTGCCGTTGGAATGTTGGTGCTGTTAATGTGACTTCTGAATGATTTTTATTACGCGTAATTAAAAACCAAAAAAATATATAATATATACTTACATTTCTCATCGTATCTTTCCCTCTATGATATTACATTCTATCGTTTAGTGGAAGAAATTGATAGATTGCTCCAATTTCTTAACCGCGCCAGCGTAAAAAACAATCTCTTAAAGAACTCATCAATAGCTAAACTACATCCTTGTTATGGCATCAGCTGTCAGTTGTTTTTTTAGCGTTTGTGTGCTTTGATAAGGGATGTTAGGATACATTTTTTTCTTGTAAATCTGAATCAACTAAATTGAATTCACTACAAACAGCCAAAACAAAAAAGCCAATAGATTATTTAATGAGCTATAACTAATTTTATAAATGACTCATCATTTTTTTTGTTTTCGTTTAAGAAAAAATCAATTTCGTTAATAAAATCCATGTAATGACCATTTTTTTTTATTTATTATTAATATTATTATGATAAATTTGTGGTGATTTATTATTGAGGCGATAATTTTTTAAACGCTTCTTTTGTTGTTTGTTGCTGTTGCGTTAAATTTCCACCTTGTTGTTGTTTTTTTTTTCTACTGAGGCAAAAAGTTATTGAGTGAAATACTTGGAAAAAGTCGATAATAAACCTTGTATATAAGTTCAAGTTTCCAAAACCATCGCGTAAAAAGGCACTTATTTTTTATGTTCATGCTCGGACTTTTGGTGTGTAATAAAAAACCGTAGATATGGGGTGGTAACCGATGCGAAATGTTCATAGCTCGAGGCTAATACTCACCACATTCATAGATCCATCCAACAGCAGCCGAAAAAAAAATGATGATGATGTGGAGCGAGGCAGCAGCAAGCGGCAAGCAGCGACGATGAGACGAAGACCGTGTATGCGCGACGACGATCCGTACAACAAGCAGAAGAATGCTATTAGTTATTTAAGGGCCTTCCAATAAATTAAAAAATTCTTTTTTATGACTCCCGCGCGCGCTACAGGAGAGAACAGGCCCGAAACATCCCCTAAAATAAATTAAATCGCTACTTAATTAAAAAATTTCTCAAATCTGGATTAAAACAACCCGAAAACACCGTCAATAAATTATTAATTAGTACAGATTTATCAAAAAACAAACTAGATCGGTTTTTACGATTATGACTATAAACATGTGTTGTTTCCTACAATTATTTTTTTCAGTGAATTCTGTAAAAAAATGTGCTACTTGTAATTAGAAAGTTGATAAATAATAGACAAGTTTTATTAAAATCATTAAGATACTTTGGGTCTAATTACCTGAGTAAAAAATGCTCTCATTTTTATTTTAATTTTTGACAATTAATTGTTGTTACAGTCACAAACCATTTATTAGACAGCAGATTGTAAGTATTTAAAAAGCATATTACTTCTTTTTTATTACTAAAATTAGTTAATGAAAATAGAAGGAAACATATAAATATTTGCAGAGTTATTAATTTAAGAGCAAACCTATAATAAAACGCGTTTTCAACTGATTGTCATAGCAATTCCAAAATCACATATAAATGATCAAATATAGAAGTTTTATTAAAATTGTTAGATATAATCTCTTAAGAGTAATTAAGATGTTAAAATGCTGTCATTTATTTAAAATAATTAATTGATAAGGAAGTACTTCAAAATATCTACCTACCTATAACGATTATTTAAAATATAGCGTATTGCATTTGTGCTGAGTTAAAAAAAATACAATAATTTACGATAAAACGCAGTTTTTCAATTGATTGTTATAACGATTACAAAATGTTTAAAACATAAGATATAAATAATAATATTTTTTCGGTTAATTCGGATTCTGAACAAAAAATGGGACTTTCCATTTGAAAAAACAAAGTTAATGTCAAAATAACCATGAAGCTGCGGTTATAACCAGAAGTAATTAGTACCATTAAATTTCCCCGTTCATTTTAGCCAACTTTTATTCGAAATATTTTCTCCTAACATGCACTGTTTCAAAGTTATTCGCCTGTCTCAAGTTAAATGAGCCACCCTGTATAATAAAACATGTTTAATAGATGATATAGATACCATATTTTTAATTAATATTTGTTAATTTAAATAAGAGAAGTTAGTTTTAAAACATTTAGTTACATTTGTGTATGACATGATGAGTTTAAACTTTAAATAATTAATTTATAACAAAGCGCGTATGGTTTCAACTACTTTTTTATATAAATTTTGTACTAGGTATATGTATAAATAAATGTAAATGTGGATTTCCTACTAACCTAATAATTTAAAATGGCTTTGGGTTAATTAACTTTTAATGAAATAATTAAAAAAATCAATTTCTGTAACATGAAAATTGTAATTATAATATCATAACAATTTTTGATTTAGATTGATAAAATATTGAATGGAGTAAAATTGTATAATTAGAATAGAGCAATCTATAAATGGCATCAATTAAGTAGGTGTGCCATACATACATTTGAGAAAATAATGTGCGCAATACCAACTTTTATATATTATTAACACAATCATTAAATTGTTATCAGAACCACACCTTGCAAGTGCACACCGCCACACTTCAATAACTTTTTGCTTCAATAGACAATTTTCTCTTCTGTCTATCTGTATCAGGAGTTGATAAAGCATGAACGGCATGCGAAGGAAATTTACTTCAAATCTATCTATACATAAATATTACTATTTTACTGATTTATGTATGGTAATAATATAAATATATATCAAAAGTGTTATGTGTGTGTGTACGAATGCGAAATGTTACAACATTGTAATTTTCTCTCAAACGTTCAACGTATTTTTTTTGCTGTTGTTGCCTGTGAGCGAAATTGGCAGTTTGTAATTTGCATTAATTACTGCCTTCTTTCACAAACCGTACGTACTATATACAAACGATCGCTAGACAATGATTAGAAGATATTTATTAAAATAGATTTTTATTCATACGTTTGATGTGACAATCTACCGTATTTTTTCTTTGTCATTCTCTCTCTCGCTCTCAACTTTTAATTTAAATAATTTATTATGAAATCGCGCCGAGATTTTTATCGATCGAACTTCTAACATAACAAACACAATAATAAATGTTCAATGAAATTCAATTACCGCTAAATGCATATTAAAAACGTTTCTTTGGCGTAAATGCAATTAATTATTTATTTATAGGCAGATACGTCTAAATTGAAATATTAAATGGTTAATTGTGTTTCCGAGTTATTTCACACAAATACAATTAAAAACATCAAGCAAGGTGTAGTAACTGGCATTGCATACTTTTTATGATCTTGCCTTAAATTTGTGCACGGATTAAACTAGCTTATTTAATCTTTAAATTATGTACAGCGAAACATGTATATTGTTAGTAAATTAGCATAGATTTAAAAAATAAATAAATAAATAAATTATTACTGCGCTTTGTTTTGCACGATTAGTTACACTTTTCTGCGTTACAGTCCTTTATAAATGGGCATAAAATGGCAATAAAAATGCAGATGCCATTTAAATAAATTTATTTCGACTATTATTGTTACTTGCTCATTAAAAATTTATATTTTTAGATGCAAGCTTTGCTAATATCAAACTGGCTAGACGTTTCACATTTCATTTGATTTGCTTGTTCTATCTCTCAATTTGTGTCACATTCACCTACAGTCCTACACTGTAAAGTCGCGACACATTGTTCAGGAACACTCCTATATAAAAAGTGTGAATTGGGATGAAAATTGTTCCATATTGCTCATTAAAGCCGCATTACACTTTTTTGTATACAGTCTTTAAAAATGATTATCAAATCGCAATAAAAATGCTGATGATAAACTTATAAAAAATATTTATTTCATATATTTTTTTAGTTTTAAATCATCTTTGCTAATATTGAAATAGTCAAAGGTCTCTGACTTGATTTGTTTGCTCTACACCGAAGTATGTGTCTCCCAATTTATGTTAGTTAAGTCGCGAAACATTATTCAGGAACTGTTCCAATAAAAAAGTTGCGAAGTTACCTTATACTCATTGCTGTATTTACATCTAATCCACACATTGTAAATAGGTGTGAATTGAGATCAAAATTATTCTCCTGGCTCATTAAATTCGCATTAAAAATATTTTTTATTGTCACTTTATCCATAAATTTTAGTCATTGTTAATAAATCAACATAGGTTTAAAAAATAATAATAAATAAATTATTACTGCTTTGTTTTACTCGATTAGTTACACTTTTCTGCGTACAGTCTTTATAAATGAGCATAAAATCGCAATAAAAATGCTGATGCTATTTCAATGAATTTATTTTGACTATTATTGTTTCTTGCTCATTAAAGATTTTTATTTTTAGATGCAAACTTTGCTAATATCAAGGTTTCCAGACGTCTCACATTTTACTTGTTTTGTCTTACATTGAATTTTATCCCTTAATTTGCCTTACAATTAAATAACATAATCTAAATTCTTTGCTGTACACATCGCCCACAATATTCTTACTAGGTGAATATGTATTGGCATCAAAAATGTGTTTATTTTACTTGAATAAACACCTTCATTATTTTTTTTTTTTTGAATATTGCGCAATAGGTATATACCCAACTATTTTTATTAATTTTTCCATCTTTGTTTAATATTATGTCTTTCTACGAAATGTTATAGACTTCAAGTGAATGCCCCTTCTCGAGCAAATAAATTAATTTTCTAATCAGAATTAAAGGTTTTTTATTCAGTATTGAACAGAAAGGATTGATCCTTTATAAGATTCTAGAGAGCAAGTTCTTTAATTCTGATAAGTAAGGTAGTCAGACTGTAGAAAATTTGCCAGTCTTCAAATCTATCAAAGCACATAGAGTTAAAAGTGATAATAAATAGTAATAGGAAATCTGTCTAATATATTAAATTAATTTTGTTACATCCTTATATCAATCTGGTAAGTGTGGTACAGAAATTTATTTATAATCGTGTAAAATCATTTGAACACTTTATGCATGATGTCGAATAATTTACTTATTGGTAATAAATTTATTGACAATAGCTAAAACTCATGCAAGATTATTTTTGTTAATAAATTAAATAAAATCGCCATTGAATTGTGCTGTTTTGAGACCACACTCAAATCTGCCGAGATAGAATATATATAGTATGATTATTGCTACCCTAATAAACCAATCTGAACATTATCGTTGCAAATAAATTCAACGTAATCTGTAAGATATTAAATTAAACAATGTTTAGAAAACTCGAAATTGCAATAAAATTGTTTGATTTATTTGCTGTTTTGCCAGATAGGAATCCGGAGTTTTGGCTGCACATGCGTAGCAATCTAAGTTGGAGTTGGAACAACGCTGAGCTGAGCAACACGTGAATGCATATCGTTCTTAATTAATCAGCATGATGGATATTGTGAAGTATTGCACGAGTAACGATTTGTCTTCGGATGAGGATTCAATAGGAAGGTGAGGCGAAAAACTTTACTACTGATTATTTTCTCATAGTACTACATAGGTACTTAGATACATTCAAGTTGACCTTACATCTTACGCTAATCTTTATTAGCGTTTGTAGTTGACTTCCTACACAAAGGCATCATGGTTAAATTAATAAATTTGCAGCCAATTAAAATTTGTTAAATGAATGCAATATGAAACTTAATTAAAGCTGGCAAAAAACAGTGTAAGGGTATTCTAGTACAGACATAGCTACCTTTGTGTGTGGAAAATCGTATTAATTACATTGTTTATGTGCGTTGAAATTAATGAAAACGTAATTAGTAAATGTGCATGTGTATGTATATTTGTTGGATAAAAAGAGCATACAAGCAGTAAAACTGTTCTCTCGTTATTATGATGACACATCACGTGATTAATCACATTGCCGATCAATCAATTTATGTAATAAATCATGATCGTATTTGTAAAATGGGTATAAAATATTACAATTTGAATACGCTTATTTGAAAATAAATAAATATTAACTGCAAACATGAACAGATTATTACAAAATAACAAAAAAACACAGAAATTTGTAAACGTTAAGTTACACATTTACAAAAAAATAATAATTTCATGATTTTTTTTATTAATTTGCAACTTTATTATTTTGATAAATAACACAAGATAATGATGAAAATAAATATAAAAGATTTAGTTTATAAAATTGCTTAATACTTTTATCAATTTTAAACATGGAGTTACACATCTGACAATGAGTAAAAATATTAACGATTATTTATTATTATTTTCTAAATAATTCGACTCTAATTATTTTGCTAGATCGCAATAAATGCATTCACAAATTATTTAACAGCAAAAAACGATAAGGTTTAAAATAAATGAAATTATTTTATTATTATCATTTAGTTACATGTTTCAAGCAGAATTACTATTAACATATAGGTAAATAATATTAACTGTAATTTATCATTTTTTCTTAAATAATTCAACTTTATTGGCTAATACTTGTAAATTGTTCAACATTTTATTATTATTAGACAGCAATAGAGAATAAACATTACTTATATGTTTAAACAAGCCAATTAACGAAAAACTAATTATGTTATAATATATTCATTTGATTTTAAGCGTATTGTTAAATATCAATAGTGAATAGACAATAAAAGTTCACACATATTTGCAATTCTCAAAATTGCTTAAACACTTTGTATGAATGAAATGTCGTCTATGAATTAACTCTGGGAGAGATGGTAATACATAATACAAATGTATGCGTTTGTAGATGAAATATGTCGAGAAACCATAAGCAACAAATTATTATAAATATAGCGGTTTAAATAGATAATAATTTGCGTATTGTGTTTGTATTGTCATCTAAAATCCATTCATATTCGATGATAAATAAGCTCGTTAATAATATTTTATCAAAATTGTCAAGTTTTGTAATTTAGTGTGGAGACATGTGCAATTAGAATGCATAAGTTATCTAAATGCAATTGTATGCAGTTAGAGTGGATTTATGTTTTTGTTTTAGAGTTTAAATAACAAATAGTTTTCGGTTTATTTGTGTGTATGTGTGTGTATGTGCTGCTGGCTGGCTGGCTGGCTGGATGGCTGCTCGTTGGAAGATAACCCAAGAAAGTCACGTCGACTATTCGCCATTTGTTTCAGTTTACACAGAAATCATTTTAATTAATTTTTGTTGCCGTTGCCGTTGTTGTATTTTTAAATAGAGTAGCTTATCAGCATCACCTGCTGCGATAATTGTTCGTTCAAAAAACACTATATTTTCATACACATACACACTTAAAACTGTTAGATAAAAATCGGCGTGCAATTGTTTATTTATTATTTTGTTTAAGATTTGCGTAGATTTTAATTTTAGATTTTTATTATCATTTAATGAACATCAACATTATTTATGATGATTTTTTTTTCTTTCAAATATGGAGGAATCAATCAGAATTTTTAGAGAATTATGTATGCGCTCATTTAATAAATGTTTTGTCATATATTAACATTTTCCCAATTTCCGATCCGGTAAGAGTGAAGGTTGTTTCAATACGTTTGATTAATATCAAATATGATACGGGTGAGACTAATACGAAATTTTTTTGTATAACATTACAACCAGGAAATTTTCTGTATATGAGAATAATTACCAGAAACAAAATTTTAAATTTTTAATAATGAATTTTTGATGAAATGAGAAATTGTATTTTTTTTTGTTTTTTTAATTAATTAACAGAGTTAAACAAATATTTTTACAAATTTTTAAAGTGAGTCTAATTACAAACGTTTATTGTAAAAAGCAACATAAGAAGCTGCAAGCTCTCATATTTCATGAAGCACTAAAAATTTTTAAGACATCAATCTACTTAGAAACACATTATGCCTGTTTATTACATCCTGAAAATAAATAAAACCATCAGTGAATTATCATCGATTGCACATTTATTTGTAGTCGATTACATGTGAGCGCATTTTTAAAAGCGCATTGAGCTTTGCGAGAACGCTAAAGCTCTCAAAGAACGCCCTCGCACAAACACATCGGTGCTGATTGTGTCTTAACTTTTTATGCATACAATATAATTTTTTTTTCAGTGAAAAGCAGCGTATAAAGTTGCGTGCTCAAATGCAATAACGCTTTACTGAATTTATGTCCAAGTGTAAGGACATAATTCTCATATTATCACTGTCCACAAACTCTCTCACACACATACACACACAAACACACACACATTGAACGCAAACCCCCAACCCGCCAGACCGCATCTGCATATTGGGTGGGACAATATTTTACACAGAATTTCCCTAGTCTAGATCTTTGTCCAAACGACTATGAATATGAATTATTTTTGCGATGCCGCTGCAAAAAAATAGAGCAGCAAAATTGTGCGCTGGAGAACCAACCGAGAAGGAAAAGCAAGATTTTTTTACTTACTTCTTCTCTTTTTTTTTGAAAGCGTTCTGTGTGTCAGCATTAAGATTCCTATCTTAAAGTATCATTTCCGCATTTAACGGCTATTTTTTTATTATGGTGGTTGATAACGCCCCTCTATTATGAACACACAAACTTTTAAGCTTAAAAATAAATTTTTATGTCTATGTGTATGTGAATGTGAAGATGCGCGCAAAACGTCTTTAACGTTATGTTGTTGCGGTTATTTTTTTCTTCTTTCGTATTTACATAAAATAAATAACATAAAAAATACGGTGCGAGCTGCGGTGTCGTAAAAAATGTGAATCGCGCGCGAATTTTTAAAGGTTAGGTTTTCTCGTTTTAATGTCCTTTAAAACTTCGCAACCAAACTAATTTTTATGCAAAATAAATACTAAAAATGTTTATATTCGACGATAAATCACACGTTCTTTTTAATAAAAAATCTACGCTTTTACGATTTTTCGAGATTGCTTAATTTTAAGACGCTTTAAACATGGTTTTAGGTACAGACACGTTGTAAATAACGTTTTCTGGTTTATACATAATTGAAACACTCTCAATTTTACTCGGAGACTTTTCAACCTGCCAACAGTATATTAAATTTTTCTCGTTTAATCAATATTTTTTAATACTCGCATTATTTTAAAAAGATGAACATGTTTCCTGTCCAATTAACCACATAAATTTGTTTAACTTTAACGTTATAAATAAAAATTTATTTAATGCCACCTGTTAACGTTTACGTATTTTTTCACAATACAAAAATTGATCTATTTATTTCTAAAATGATCGAAGTCTTTATTGATATCAAATGCTTTGTATTCCAGCCTATCTAAGGGCTTTAAATTTACAAAATTATAACAAATATTACCTAAATAATTAATTTGTTAGGAATTAAACTATACTATTAAAATTAACGATGTGGGAAGTTGTCCCAATACGGGCCACTATTTACTTTATCAATCGATTTAACAAAACTTTTTTAAAATTGCAAAAGTATATATAATGAGAATTTCTCTAATTTGCTTGCAAACAGTGCATTTAAGCATTTATTTGAAACATATTTTATAAAAAGCGACTATTTAAAAAATATCAAATTATTGCTTTTTGAAATTGAGGTCAACTAATAAATTTTTTATGGTTTTATTTTATTTTATTGAAACATCGTCGAATTGTAATTTTTAGTATCTTAAACGTAATTACGTCGCTTGAAAATGTTATAAAAACTTCAATATACAGTTTATTTAAAAAAATATAATGAAGGAAACTGCTTTCAGTATTACACCAAGTACTTTTACTCTTGATGATTATACTTTGAAGTGTTCCCTAGTCATCTTGAAATCAAAAAAAGAGGACCCATATGTAGAGTTATAAATATAGCTTATCATTCGTATAATATAAAAGTTGAAACTTTGACTATTCTCCAAGTAATTATTAAATTGTTTAAAATTAAATTTGCCTTAAATTAATATAATTAACTACTAAACAAATTGAATAGTGACTTAAATTCAAAATAGACGGCTTAATTGTTTTAATGAAACGATTTAATTCTGTAAATATTTATGTATTAATTTTACGCTGTAATGTTGATTTATTTTAGAATTATTTGCTAATATTTATATCCAAAAATAATCAAATTATATAAAATATTGAGTATGTATTTTAAAATTATTGGTATTGGTAAAGTTAAAAGCCAAATAAAACGAAATAATATGAAAAATAATTTATATTTATGTGTTTAGTAATTGTGCGTAATTTGAATTTGAAGCAAAGTAAATATTGAATAATCGAGTACAAATATGTTTAATAAACGATAATAAATCAATAGGCTTAACTTTCATCTTCATCATCATCCTGTTTGAAGTCAAAATCATTAAAAACGCATTTATTCAAGGACGCGCGCGCGCGCGAGCTTAAACATAATTAAATGCAAATCATTCCGCAATACGACCCAGACATGTAGTGGAGAGGAGTGAAACCTGCGCCGCATCTACGCAAACAATATAAATAAATAAAACTGAAACAGCGACAGGAACGCAACGAAAAATTGAGAAATTATTCAAAATGTGTGTGTGAGTGTGTGTGTGTGCACAGGTGAAGATCCAACATACATTATGCAAATAGTAAAAATACAGCCGGGCGAATTGTTTGTATAAAAGCTTAGTAGTAGTACCACCACCAGTGTGTGTGTGTGTGTGTGTGTATGTGCGTCTGCAAAACCAAAAGCACAACCAGAAAATTTCCCATCCACTTCCATATAGAGTGTATAGAGCGCGGCGAGAGTGATAAATAATAACCGTAGCATGTTTAAAAGCTAACCGGAAATAGTTACTCAACGCTACTGCTACTACTCACAGGAAGTTCAAGCCATTGTCCTTCCACTTTTTTTAGGTAATCGATACACACAATCCTTTATCCTGCGCCACGAAAGAGCACACGCCATATAGCACACACATACACAGATAGATACACACACACTCGCATAGATCTAAAGTTGGAAATGTGTAATGAATACAACACTTAGTCGCACACAATACTTGCAATCACCACACTGCGTACAAGGAGGTTATAGAATATAAGGGTGTCCCGACTTCATATACGCCTCTATTTTTGGGTAAATATTCCTTGGAGGACCATTCAACGGCTGCGTTCTAATTGATTTATGGCTGTTTAATGTCCAATTTGGGAATTTTCATCCTAATCACGTTCTACATACGCTAATTTTTCGTCCATTGTACTCGCAACCCCAACTTGTACTCGTATTATATATATGAGGGGGTGCAATGTCGAAAAAATCACAAGATGATTGTTAATTTTTCACACATTTTATTCACGATTAATTAACTTTTATGGCCATTTTATTCATTTTCAATCTTGCAAAAAAGGGGTCTCGACTCTAAAAGCAGCGGTTTGAAAAATGAAAATCAAGACCCATTTTGCTCAGTTTGCGTTAAAGCACATTGTATGGAATTTTATATTAAATAAACATATAATTAACTATAATCGCATTATGTGTGAAAATTCTGAAGGGGTGCGGCTTTCACTTTACGAAATCCTTGAAAAAGCATAAATAATTTGAAATTATAATAATCGACCTCTTATTATTGTACGTTTCCAAGTAATAGAACAACTATTTAATTTTAAAGGGTAATAAATTATCAAAACAATTAAATATTCCCGCATAATAGTTTGCAAGTAAATCAATGAATGTGTTAGAAATAAACATCTATTGGCGCTATTACATATTAATAAAAATAAATGGATAGTCGTGTTTTGCATTTTTATTTAATAAATTAAACATTATAATTATTTAATAATTATTTGCACACACTACAGATGTGAAAATTACATTAAAATTAATTAAAATCTATTCTGACCCGCATTTATTTGCAAATAAAGCAACACATTAGAACTAATTGAATATTGACAAACTAAAAATGCAGTACTGTCTACATGTACAATTATAGCAGCAGTGGCGATTTACAAAAGTATAAAACAGCTTTTAATAGATTATTGAGACAATTATATAATCATTTTGTCCATTTAACAGATGTGTTACATTCAATCTACTTAATTAAAATCCACTTTTAACTGAATCTACTTATGAGGAATTGACATGAATGTATTATTCATAACGCGAACAAAAATGTATTTTTTGCGATATATAGGATTAATTTTTTTGCTGAAATTACTAGTTAAACAAACACTCATAATTAAAATCCACTTTAACCTACTTATCGTTAAAATGACATAAAATATATTATGACAATTTTTTTGTGTGTGATACAATCAAGTCTTTAGTCGTAGTTATTATTTAAATAATTTCGCAGACATCATAAATATGTTATAATCTACTTAATTAAAATCCACTTTAACCTACATATAGTTAAAATGAATTAAAATATTGTATTATATAATTATTGGCACGCTCTTCATTATGCATAATCTCCCTTTAAAATCTATAATGGCATAAAGTTTTAAAAAGGACGCTTAATTAATAATTTATTCTAACAATGCATAGGTAGATGTAGCGCAATTACGAGCATATATAATCGTTATTTAACCGGATTGAGTTATTTATTTAAAAATCGCTGATACATTTATATTGGACCCAATGTAATTTGCCACCTGACAGGTCGGTAAAAATTAAATTAACGCAAATCAATGTATACTCGCAAACTCAAAAATCAGCTTATTGTTTATTGTCCAGCCATGAAGCTAAATGCATTAACAATACAATAAAGTAATGAAATTTGCGTGCAATAAGAAATCTATAATAGCATTATAAGTTTTGTAAAAATGATGCTTAATTAATAATGAATGGATACCGCAATTACGGTTATACCTATAATTGAGTTATTTATTTAAAAATCGTTGATACATTTATATTGGGCGCAATGTATGTAATTTGCCACCTGACAATTTGTTTAAAACTGAATTAACGTAAAACAGTATAAAAACAAGGAGTAATATATTTGAGTTGAATAAATCAGCATATTGTTGAATGTCTCGTCATGAAGCATTGCCAATTCAGTAGATTTGTGAAATTTGCTACCAATATGAAATAAATAAGTGTATACGGCATTAATTTTTTAAAAAAGGATGCTTAATTAATAATACGTAGATGTACCGCAATTACGACTATAACAATAATCGTTACTTACCCAGAATGAGTCATTTATTTAAAAATCGTTGTAACATTTAGATTAGCTGCAAGCAAATTCGCCACCTGACAGATCTGTAAAAATTAAATTAACGTAAATCAGTATATAAATTTTTATATTTAAATTGAATAAAACAAGTTATTGTTTATTGTCCATATATGAAGCTTTTTGGCATTGCCAACGCAATAAGATTATGAAATTGCATGAAATGCTTTACCTATTAATAATTTGTTAGCACAAGTAGTTGCTAAAATTGTACTGGTCTCATAAATCGTACCAGGTCTTGTTCTCTGTTACTATGAGAGAGAATTGAGATCTAGCGGAATATACATTATTAATTGCCTTTGATCAAACTTAATTTTGCTATCTTAAGAATGAGTGTGATTTAAGATATTGGTTGCCAAAATCGTAACTTTTCATAATTTTCAAAATGTATGAATTTGATATCCTTGAAGTATTTATATACATATATTGAATTTTTTGTTATTAAAATTGAAAGACTAATGCCCGTATTCTCGTCTCCAGCATTTAGCTAACCGCACTCTATGTCGGTAAGTTTATCATAACAAACATAACCTAAAAACTACGAAATAGGGACATTTTAAATTATATTGGGGAATTGTATATGTCAGTAGAATAGATTTTACTTACGTACTCTATGAGATTTTCTATTGAAATAGTTTTTTTTCCTTGAATTTAGGCCTGTCAGAATTGACGTTTGCCAAGAATCTTCTTTTTTCGGTTGGCAACACGGATGTTGGGTTATGTTGGCAATTACATATTAAATCGGTGTTACCACCTTTCCATAGGTAAAAACTCTATCATTTTTATTAACCTCAATGCCCTCAATGAAATTTGCCACCTGACACACCAGTAAAGATTAAATTAAGGTAAATCATTATATAAATTATTTTAAATATGATGAACCTAACCGTATTGCCAACACAATAAATTAATGGAATTTGCTATTAATAAGAAATACATAGATATGGCCTTAAGTTTTTTCAATACGATGCGTGATTAATAATGAATCGATATGTTTCAATTACGACTAGATAATTCTTACTTGATACGATTAAGTTATTTATGTAAAAATCGTTACTACATTTATATTAGGCGCAATGAAATTTGCCACCTGACAAATCAGTTAAAACTAAATTAAGCTTATAAATAATTTGAATTGAATAAATCAGTTTATTGTTTATTGTCCGACCGTGAAACTAAACGTATTGCAAACGCAATAAATTAATAAAATTTGCGAGCAATAAGAAATGAATTATGGCGTTTTTAAATCAATTAAGTATTTTTAGAGAGTAGCTATAAGCTAAGTGATTAAACTGAAATGAAAACAAAAAAAGTGTATGAATGTTTGTGTGTGTGTGTATGTGTGTAATGCTAAAGTTTGCATGTGAGTTGGTGGTTGCATGTCTCGGATATATAACTCGAGGTCCTGTTGATTTACTGACATTTAAGTTACAGCCGCACATATCTTTTTATATATGTATATATAAATACATATATATATAAATAATTTATTTATTAGCTAAAAACAAAAAGCTCGCGTTTTTGCCGTGTGTGTTATCATCATTAAAAAATAACTATATAAAGTTATAAAACTCGTCGTCGTTGTTTATTAATTTTGAATTATGAGATCATTAGCAGTCACGGCCATGTGCTTTCTGACACCTAAATGTCCGGAGGGTGCGAATGCATCGAGGGTGCAGGTAACATTATGAAGATTGATGATGAAAATATGCATCATAAAAAACGGTTGTCCCATTCGTGGATTTTCCACTAAGATCCTGATAAATCATCCTCTTGGTCTGGTTGGAATAGTACTTTTTTGTGTGTGCGCGCTCGCGTTTGAATCTAAATTTAAATTTAACAATAATATGGCTCGGAGTGTTTGTGTTTTCTCAGCCTATTTTGAATGTATATACCTCTCGACTACGTCTTGTAAGGAGAGGAGCGAAAAGTTTGCGACGTTATGTGGGAGCTTTCGTGGTGAAACACAGGTGTGCGTCCTGTTTTGCCAGCGAACTTTCTGGCCATGATAAAAATTCTGGTTATTTCAATATGGTCGATGGAATTAACTCCCCTGATAGCCTTTGCGCAACTTTCCGCCCTAAAAACGGCGAACTAAGTTCTGGGGGGGTAATTATAAATCACCACAATGTAGCCGCAAAATTAAATCATTATATATTTTGCCAGCGAATCGAAATTTATTAGCCGTTAATTGAAAATTAAAAATTTGATTGGTGCGCATACACACACACACATTTTTAATGCCACACATCGATTATTAGGTAATTGCTATAAAACATGATTAATAAATTTTTTAATGAACCATGTAAATATTCACATATTTTATAATTTATTATAAATTACACATTTGCATTTGATTTATGTTTCAATTCAACCATTTTTCAAGCCCACATCTATTTTAGGCAATCAAATTTTATATGCTGTACCTATTTAGCAAAAAAAATCTAAATCAGTTAAAGTTTTATAATTGTTTCGGCTGGTAATTAAGCAACAAAGATTTTTATCATCATTAAATCATTAGATCAGCAACTAAGCGGAGAGAGGAAGAAAAAAAGCAACACAATTAATTTGTTGTTTTACGTGCGTTTTGTGTGTGTGTGTGGGTTGAAAGACTCGTTTTTTCTTTATAGATTTCCTTAAAAAAATAATTCTTGTAGTAAAATATCTAATAATAACAACAAAGTTTGGTGCGCAAAGATGAAAGGTGGTAATTAAAGTAGACAAAACAATAAAATCTAGGAATAAAAATGAAACGATTTGCGCTGTAAAAAAACGCGCGCCGGGCCACTATATNTATTCCACTCTATGTCGGGAAAGGCGTGCGCAATTAGATTTTAATTAATAATTTTTTGCACGCGGGGAACGCGGGCCGATCGTAAAAATTCGTAATGAAACTTTCATGGCTGATAATATACTACTACACACCAGCGAAATTTATTTGTTGCGTTTTTTATGATTATTGTTTTGGCGTATTAAAAAGTAGCGGGTTCCGTCTGTATTCCACGATAGACGTTTGAATTTTATGATTGGTAGGAAAATTAATCTAATTTATTAAAGTGAAATTAGTTATATAAGATATTATTTTGATTTATTGGTGCACTAAAAATTTTATTGCTCACTTCCTTGCCATAAATTATAACATTAAAGAGGATCTAATCGTTAATACACATTATAATAAATAATAAATTTTACATTAATTTTGCCAAGTTAATAAAATTATACTATTGAATAGCAGGAACATCAAAATTGTTATTGGCCTTAAATAAATTAGCCGCTTCGGCTCAACGCATAAAACAGCTCTTAATTAATACACCTTTTCGACGACATAAAAAATACCTGAAGAATAAAATAAATAATATTTTATTAATTGTCAAAACAGGAATAGTAAAATGGGCAATTTAACAATTTAGGTAAGAAATAAAAAATAGAAATGTTATAATTAACATAAATTAGCTAACTAAATAATTAGCCAACTTCTTCTAAGTGAGTTGTGGAAGCGTGGAACGCCTCTAAGATATGAAAGAACATTATGCATTGCATACATTATACAATCTAGATAATTTGAATGCGGAAATAAAAAATCATAATAATAATAATATAAATTTTACAATAGATAAGTGTTAAATGTCAATAAATTTTAATAATGCAACACTAATTCTTCAAATGCATTAAATTGTTGCACAATCACTTAAAAAATAAAAGTTGATGTGGAGCAGAAATAACACTTAGGTACCTAAATGATTGAAATATATAAATAAAATTTATATACCTATATATAGGTATAAAATGTAAAAAGTGTTTTAACAACTTAATTTAAAAGCGAATGTCATTCGAATTGCAAAGAGCAGTAGCATCAAAGCAGAAGCAGCGAACTGAAACTTGCTCACATCTTTTTTATACTTATATATATATATATATATATATATATATAGTATATTTTATTTTATCATTTTTGGTCAATGACTTTTTAAAAAGGAGTTAATTAAATGGTATGAGAACGCGCGCACACTTTGCCAACTTGAAAAACGATTACATTTTAGCACGCACCACTCATCACTTACCCGCAAAAAAACAACATACAGAAGCTGGCTGGCTCTGCTGCCTAAAAATACGAACAATTAAAAATCGTGCCGATGATGACCTAATTTTGATTATCGATCGCGGGCGCGCAAACATAAAATTAGCGATTCTAACCTATTTGTCTAATAAGTGAAATGGTTGAGTAGCCATCCATCATCTAATTTCACCCCCGAAATTTTACACGAGCGCGCGCGCCCCCTATACTCTCTTCGGTCGGTTCGTGTTCTCTCGTGTGGTTATTTAACGTCAGAAACCCTCAACGTGACAACAATGCGCGCACAATCGTCCAAATTAGCATTCCGGATGTTTTAAACCTGAAATATTTCTTAGTGCTGGCTGATTGTCTATAGTATTTGGTAAAAGGTCTACTAGTTTCTGGGATTCGAACAGGAATTTTCGGAACACGATCGATCGATCATCTACTAACAATTTTCCATTACCTACACTATGTATAAATTATTCAAAATTCACATTTTAACGTTAGGTATATGATAATTCTTATTTCGACTAGAAATATCAGCAATCAATTTTTAATGCGGCAAATTAGCCACATAAGGCTTTTTGAAATAATTATACGCAACTTAATAAATAATCGAGCTAGGAATAATTTAGTTAAACATGACCATTTCTAATGGTTCATCCATTTTACATGAATTACGTTAATCAACAATAATTGACTAGTGTGTGTGTGTATATGATTTTTACCATCCTTGGGAATTTACCATCTAAACACTATCCATTTAATAAATTAAAAAATTATTACCCTACCTTAAGTAATAGTTTGTCTAATTTAATAATAACTACATTAAAAACTTATCAATTATTTATAATGTTATGATTTCATTACGTGCAATTTTTAAATTATATGCCACGTCTGTCATTCTGTCAGACTTCTTCAAAGGAGTTTTTACATGTGCATTATATAGAGAAAATACAACAACCAGTTATATAAGTTTGCATGAATTATTATATTATATTTTATTTAAATATTAAATCTAAAATAATAATAAAATGCGAATTGTTTTAGGAGTTTATTATTTTTTTGTAAAGGAAGAAAAACAACTGTTTTTGTTTGTTTGAGAATAAAAATTTGTACATTGTTGTTTAAAATTAGATATGTAAAAAACAACAAAATAATAATTAAAACTTTTTACTTATAAAACATCTTCCAAAAAATCTTAAATGTGCCATCTTAATATGTAAATTTTAATTAAATAATTTATAAGCACAGTTTCTAACATTAGCGTTTAACAAACTCAAGACAATTTCAACTATTGATTGGTCAAACACAATTATTATTATCAATGTTCTTGCAATCGACTCAGTGCAAAACTTCGTATACATGGTTGTTGTTATCAAATAGTATTCGTAGTCTTAATTATAACAATGTCAAATGTTTATAATATGTAGTATGGTCCAGTTAAACCAAAATTTTACAACATTTGTAGAAATTCAGTCGCAATCAACCGTTCATTTTCAACATTGTTGAACAGCATTCAGATTTTCGCCAAGAGAAAACTTCTTTCATATTAATACTGATAACGATACATTTTTATGGTAAAATTTCACATTTTTTTAGAATAATAACCACAAAACCAGATAGTAGAAAATAGATATCCAGTGACTAAAAGGAAATATGATTAAATATTGGTCCAACACATTAATTATTATCAATGTTCCTGCCAGACTGATTGCAAAACTTTGCTTAAATGACTGTGATTTGATAGTACCTTCTCGTAATGTATATTATACAAATATCAATTGTTTACAATATTAATCCACCAGTTAAGCTAAAATTTCTATCATTTTCACCAGGATTCAACTTCTTTCATATTCATAGTTTATTAAATTTAAAGTTAATACACGTAAATGTAATTTTTTTTATCAAACTTGGCAATTTTAAGTCTTCTTTTAAGAATAACTATAAAACTAGATAGTAAAAGGTAGATTCTAGATTCAATATGTCAAATGGTCACAAATTTCTAAATTTTACTTTTAAATGTTAACTTTGCACAATCCGTCAGTCAATTTTTAAACATTTTTCATCAAACTTAGGTTGACAAATCTAGAGTTGATTATAATAATGCGTTGTGGGGCGCTCACAGCAATTGTTGTGACGTCAATGCAAGTATGTACATATATATATTTAATTTCAAAATACGTTATTCTTCTTGTCTGAAGAACAATTACCGTATAACCTCATGATGTAACAAAATGTCTAGATGCGATTGTAAGTTGCGAAATGCAATAAAATTTTCATAGTTTATTGATTACATTGGTGTTATTTTATAAAGTTTAAGTTAACAAACACCGCACCGAAAGTGTATTGTTAGCAATTAAATATTTAATAAATTTGAATGAAAATAAAAAAGTGTTTGCGGCTAATAAAAAATCGGTTTTCGAAATTCAGTAAAGTTACGTAACATTAATTAATTATGTGTGAATGTAGACATTTATTAACATGCATTATAATTAATTAATTATAGCTTCCACCTGTCAGTTGATTGTCGCGAATATACAACGTATATACTAACGCTAAAACCAAAATCCACTCGATGCATCCCCTAAGGACAAAGTCGACGTATGTAATCTACAGAACGCACACAAAGGTGTTAATCTAACATAAATTACTGATGACAAACTTACTCTCACTTAGTAAACTTAATACTCCCACAACGTAACTTGATACATTTTACCATCACAACTATTAATTATAATTAACAACCCTTCCTCCACCAAACCACCACACCAAACGTACACCTATGTAGAAAAAAAGCGAATAAATACACGGCAACATCGCATTTAAATTTATACTTTCAGCACGTAATGAAATAAATCAGATTATAATTTTGTTTGTTTTTTAGATATATACCTATGTGTGTGTTTGTATGTGTATATGTGTGTGAGTGAGTGAATGTGTTTTGTTTGTAGAAGGGTAAATTAAAAGTGGCGACCTTTAAACCAACCCCTCATTCTCATTGACAGCATTAAGTCACGCTATAACGTTTCTGCCGCGTTTTTTTCTCTCTCTAGTGGTTTTTTTTTCGTTTCTCGCGCGCGCATATCTTATTTGCATATCTCAATTTTTTTATATAATAATATTATTATTAAGCTGAAAAGTATATAAAATGATGCATGCTGATTTAATAACCGTAACGTATAATAATACCACACACACACACACATACGTACACTAATAAAAACATTCGTTCGCTGCTTTTTTCGCTGTTGTATAGTTTTCAGTTCTGAGCCGGGAATTTTATTAATCATAATAATAATGATCATAGTAATAATGAAATGTAATAAAAAAAACTGCATTTATATATAAATATAAATACATTGTCGTATTTTTGCGTGCTCTCCAGCTGAAATAATTATCATCAAACATGCAATTTTATAAAGTGAATCCGTTTTAAATGCATTCTAAGTAAATTTTAATTTTAATTAAACTTAAAGGAGCTAGGCTTCCTTTCTCTTTTTACAGAAAAATGCACGTTTATTATCTATTCATATTTAAATTATATGTGGTAGATACTTTATATGTCAGATTTTAATTATATTATACTTACTTACCTATGCGAAATAAAATATTTCTCCAATTCCAGATAAGTTTTAGTCTAGGATTATATGGGGAGCGTAGGCGATAAATTGTTTGAGGACCCATTAGTTCATTTTAAAACTCAGGCCGAACCCTAAGATTTAGGGTCCAGGACTGTGTGGCCCTTAATAGATCCGCTCGGTTTCAGTTAGTTAACCGTAAGATAAATAAAATTATCGTACGTTACATTGCGTCCTTGCAACAACATATTGTCAATAACTTTGGACTCTACATACATATATACGAGCCACGGCATTTCTTTTAGTTTAGAAAATTGTTGGCTTGCTATAGTATTTATTCCACTAATGTTTCATTAACTCACAGTTGTTATCGATTCTAATTGTTGATGTGTTATGAATAAACAAGATTGTTAAATTAGTTCTTCTCATACAATTTTCTATATAAACGTTAGAACCTTTTTCAACTAAAGTCCAAATATGTACAAACACATTTTTGAATGCTTTTGTTACTTTTTATATAACATTTTTGACAATACTTTCGAATGTTCAAAGGTTTATGTACAATTTTTCGGAAAGAGCGATCTACGAATGAAACTCATTCAATGGAAAATTTCGTTTGACTAATTTTTGTTAGAAATATTTACTTTTAATTTCCGATTCGATGGTTTTATATGCAATTGTTTTAAAAATTTATTGTTGTAAAATCAGACATCAGACAATCAGACGATTTTCCCCGAAATTTTATTCAATATATGAATCATGAGGCTAAACATGTTACAAGAGTAAAAGAATCTTTAATCTAACCGCAATCTTCTAGACTATGATATAAAACCAGACACCTACTAAACATTTTAGACGTACTAAAGTCTTCTTAGATAACTTTACTAATTTAACCACTTCTGATACGTTGATTTTATATGCAATTGTTTTAAAAATTTATTATTCATCAGATATCAGATAATCAGGCGATTTTCGCCGAAATTTTATTCAATATATGAACCATGAGGCGAAACATGTTAAAAGACTAAAATAATCTTTAATCTAACCGCAATTTTCTTGACTATGATATAAAACCCGACACCTACTAAACATTTTAGGCGTACTAAAGTCTTCCCATACATATATACTAATTTTATCGAAAAGAGTCAATTTATGAATGTACAATAATTTATTCAGTAGAAAATTCATTATTAACACTTTGACTAATTTTTATAAGATATATTTATTTTTGATGGTTTTATATGCAATTGTTTTAAAAACTTATTGTTGTAAAATCAGACATTTACGATATTTGCCAAAATTTTATGCGATATATGAATCATGGGACGGCTAAACACCTAAAAGACCGAAAAAATCACTAGGTAATCTATCCGCAATCTTCCTGACTGATATAAAACGCGACACCTACTAAACATTTTAGGCGTACTAAAGTCTTTTTATTACA
>JARJDW010018412.1:0-26039 GCA_030264715.1 Adinopsis sp. GC000173 | reverse complement strand
GCAAGGACTACGAGCTACTGTAAAACCTATAATTTTGACCTACTTGTTGGCTTTTTGCGCGCGCCTCGACAACGACGTCCAAATCCTTCAGCGCACATAATATTAAAACGTATTGCCGTTTTTATATTGTTTCGTTTTTTCCTCACCATTATTTCACTTCCTAATTGCTTTAAATTAATTATGTATGGGCAGAAATCAATTACCTACCTAATTTTGTACAATCGAAAGGTCACGTTTATTTTTTGCCCGTTTCGCTAAAGACGACACTCTCATTGCAATGTTAATTATCCGTATTAAGCGTATGTGCATGGCAACAACATCGATTTAGAATTCAATTTTCTTGCATTTTCTTCACCATATTGTTTTCGCAATAAGTCACCGATTATCGCACACAAATCGCTACCAATTTGAAGAAAATTGCTGCTTAAATTCCAAATTATAGCTATTTCGTCGCATTACACCGTACGCGTATACATAAATTACATTTTTTCTTATTACATTGCAAAATTTTCACTAAACAAGTTTTTATTCTCTTTAGGTACAAAATATATTTTGCATTTCGAAATTTCCACAACAATTTTCTTTTTGTGTGCATGTAGAATGTTTTAATTGAAAAGTATTTAAAGTAAATTTATTCAAATAAAATTTTGTATTTCAAAATCTTTACAATTTCTCCAGATAATAAAGAAATATATTTGTTGTTAAATATTTTAATTGAAACATATGTATTTAAATTTTAGTCATATAAAATGTTTATGCTATTTTCATAATTGGAAGAAAATGTAGCTGCATGTAAATTTATTACATGCGTTGTTCAATTTCCACGTCAATTATAAGTAAATATATTCTTATTTTCTGTTCCCATGTTTTAAGTTTTGTGGATTTACTTTGACAGAATTTGATGTCGAATTAAGTAGAATTAATTTACTTTTTAATCAATGAAGGTGAGATAGAAAATGTAAATTTAAAAGTGCATTGAGTGAAATGAAATATGCAGTAATTCTATCTTACAACCAATGATATCGCAGTAATATCTACTAAAATGATAAGTATTAGAATAGTTTTCCCTATTTGAAAATTGAATTCTGCCAATTCAAATTCACCAGACTAAAAACAAACAGATAATTTTCGACGCAATTCGTGCAAACCAAATCTTTATACAAAATATCAAAACAGAATATATAGATAGAAGAATAGACATGGAAGTATAATAGTAGCTTCAAAAACTATATAAAATCTAAAGAATACATTTTTTGCCGTTATTATCATTCATTATAACAAAAACATTGTTCATTAAAAGCGTGTAAATATAATTTCTACATTTTCTCTATAATTTTTGTTAATTGTTAGTGTTGCATTTTAATTAATTTTTTTAAATTCATTACTTTTCATCATATGGAAAATTTGTGTAAATCAAAATTGTAAAATTTAAATACATTTAGTAATATTATTCGTAATATTCGTATGATTTTATTTTTGTAACAAAAAAATAGATGTACAAAAAAAAATCTGATTATTTTTACAAAGAATCTTAGACTGGTAAATATAATAAACCTATGAGTTAATTGAAACTAAATATAAATTTGTTACGTTTATACCGCGATATTCAGAGGTTCCTGGTAAATTTGCGCAAACCGGAACTATTTAAATCGAACAGTAAACGTCATCGACACAATAAATTCTTAACAGCCTTATTATTATTTATAGTAACAATAGTTAATACGTATTAAAAACATATAAAAGCAAATATTCTAAATATTTTTGTTGTACATTGTTTTAACTGAAAAATACTTATTCAAATTTATTATATCCTCATTCTGGAAAATTCCTGTAAAGCAAAACTGGGTAAGCTGCAATACAGAAAGTATACACTTAAAGGACTTGTAGAATTTTTCACTGTTTTAATATTTTCGATAATAAAAGTCATTAAAAATTTGTAAAAGCAAAGTGCTTCAATTAAGGGATGACCATTATTCAGTAATTGTTATTATATACTTAATCTCAAGTAAAAGTTTTTACTTTTGTTGCCGATCTCATTTTGGATGCAATAAATTTAGCATTTCACGAATAATCTCTCTAACAATCCAGTAATAAAATTGTATTGTATGATAATTAAGATACATAATATTAAAGGAATTTTTTCATTAGATTGCGTTAGGAAATGGACCAGACGTCGCCAGCAATTGCCAAATTTTTATTTACCTAATTTTGGAGGTCTTAAAACGAGTTTTTCATCGCGCTGCCGATACAATAAATCAAATCAAACAAATTCTATTCTATAATTAATAATTAAAAAAAGCGAAGCGAAAAAAAGTGCGAGCTTAATTTAATTAATACCTTAACATTTTATTATTTGTGCGCGGCAGAGTTCTCGATCAAGGTCGAAAAGAATTTGTCCGAAAAAAAAATATGTATATGTGTGGAGGTATCCCATCGATTGTCTCTCCACTTTACATTCGTAGAAAACAAACTTCACATTGCTTTCACTGCTGCGCGCGTGTAGATTTAATTTGAATAAAATTTGAGGCAATTTTATTATTGCGCTTTTTTATTATTAATTATTGAGTATCTAGTTATGAAACGTTACGTAAAATGCAATGTATAAGCAAGGTTATTTTATTGGAATTTCACTGTATGTGTGTATGTGTATATATAGATATTTTATATAAATTATGCGAATAACTGTAGCAAATTTTATCTGCAATTTTAGAAAACTTTTTTCTCTCGCGTTGTTGCGAACGCATTCCAGGAATGTAAATAACGTTAGCTGTTAATTCGATTCGCGCGCGATTATAACGTGTAGTTTATGGCACAATTGCAATTTTTCTATCAATTAAATGTAATACGAGATAGTTTATCTCGGCATTAGAATCGAGGCTTGTTGTGGTTAAAAGGTGAAAAAACTCATCATAACTATTTGTTTGTTTTCGTTTGCGCCTGTCTGAATTCACCAACAACAATTTGATTGATTAGCGCACCGAATTAGCATTTAAAATATGTGTTACTTTTGCAACCATATAAATTATTTTTTTACTCAACAAAAACACTTTTATTGATTCGTAAATTAGGAGAGTTTTGATAAAATCTGGCGCTTAATTAATTCACATCATTCTAAATTATGTCAATTTTAAGCGGCTAATTATATCGACAATAAATGTATAAATAAATAAATAGAGGACAAAGCAATTAATTGCTTTAGTGTATAGTAATTATAAAGCGCGCCTTATATACATACGTACAAAATTGTCAACGCGACCAAAATTAGAAAAACTGCACACGTACAATGGAGCAATATCAATGTCACAATGTTGATTAAAATACAACAAAACAACGCAGTTTAAATCTGTATGAAAAAAAAATGCTGTAGGTATGTATGTTTGTGTATGAATAGAGATTTGAAAGGTAATGAGCAAATCATAAACAATTTGTTGTTTGTGTGTCTGTATGTGTTGTATGTGCGCGCGTTTTTTTTTACGTATTTTCATTATTGTGTGTGCATTCTTTTGCACAAATTCAAGGCGATCGTTTACTAATTTATTTCAATTAATGGATGATGCAGGAAACCTTCACAAATACGTTCGATGATAATTTTGTATACCTATGTGCGTTAAACGCTGATGCCAATAATACAATACTATGTAGTAGACAAAAATTTGTAAAATTATCCAACGTTATTGTTTAAATAATAATAATAATAAAGTAAATGTGTAGCCACGTCCTTGACACTTTCAAATTTCTTTTAATTTTTCTGTTGTTCTTGTTGCTGTTACAATTTAACCATGAATTATTCTATTTTGTGCCTATTGGGTAGTTGCTACATCATCATCATTCGTTTTGTTGCCGTTGTTGTTGTTATTTTTGTTTTTTTTACATGAAATATCATCTAATAGACGCGGAGTATAAAAAACGCACGAGGATTTATTTATACCATGCGAGTACGATGCTTCCAGCTTAGATACGAATGAGACGCGCCGATGATTTATCTCAATTCTAATGCTTATTTATGATGCTGGGCAGCTTTCTTTATTTATATTTCTTGCCGTTAAAGCTGCGTGTGCAGATGAATGCGAAATGCAAAATTTGCACCATACTAACCAACCGCGCGAGACTATATTATATATATAGTATAACTAACACAAATATTATATTTTATCATCAATAAATACTTACAAATGTGATAATGAGAAGGATGATGTTACTGGCGGTACACATGTCTTTCCTCCCAAACAATTGAAAATTTAATTAATAATAGAAACTAAATTAGGTGATTAATTGGAATAATGAATTTTTCTGTTCGTTCACAACATCATGCGCACCACTTTCACTCACGCCCGTCCGCTTCGAAGCGTGCTTCGCGAGTTACTGTCGTCCAACAAAGTAAATCCTGGCGGTTTGATTTCAGGCTCAATTCCTCTAAGCACACACACGGACACACTCATACATACACAAACCGAACGCACGCCACCCACCCGATTGTCGTCCTGTCCCGTAGATGACGGCGGCCGCCTCTAGGCTACGTACGCTCTTGGTGTTGGTGAACAAACGTTCGGTTGCGTATGTGTTTTTATGTCGTCGATGCGTAATACGGTTGCAGGATACGCGGCCCGCTCTGCGATCCTTGAATTGCATTGTTGTTATATATGTTTATGAGTCAAAGCTGCATTACTTCATCCGAAATGTTTTACGCTTATTACGAATTATACTGGTAGGTAGGTGGCCTTTTTTGGGGGAATTTGGTGCGTAAGACAGCAATTTGGTCATCTATTAGTGTTTTAGAAAAATACCTAAACTAATAATAGAAAGATAGGTATTTATATTATAGCACTTGAGCAATTTTCCAATGAAATTCCCTTGAATATTGTAAAGGTTTTGTCCTCAAACACAATTAATTTATCGTGAATAAATAAATTCTACTACTTTTCAATTTTAGTAGAATATAAAGATATGTTATAAAGTTATACAATACTGATTTTATAGATTAGTTAAAAACATTGCAATTAATTCAATATTAATAAAAAAATTCAGTAGGTACTTATTACAAATAACAAAATATAGTAACATAATCATTAAAAATTTATAAATTATTTACAATAAAATACAATACTTATTTATTTTTCCAAACACNAAAAACATTGCAATTAATTCGATATTAATAAAAAAATTCAGTAGGTACTTATTACAAATAACAAAATATAGTAACATAATCATTAAAAATTTATAAATTATTTACAATAAAATACAATACATATTTATTAAATACTACATTTATTAAGTTTCCAATAAAATAATTCTTGAATTTTTAAATTACTGAATTACATTTAATTAATTGTAAACAATTTTTTTTTTAATTTTCGATATTAGTAGGTAATTATAATTAAATAAATATAATAAAAATAGTTTACCTTAATGACTTTATAAGTTTATACAAAATTTTAAGACTGCTACAATAGAAACAGACAAGTCTTAAATTTCTTGAATTTGAATTAATTTATATTCCTTATTTAATAAACATTTGGCAAATAACAACTAGAATTTATAATTATTATTATTATCATTATTTAATTTTAGTAGAATTTTTAACTCAAATATTATTTACGATATAGGTACATGTCAGTTCTGCTACAATTAATTCTGTTATTTTGAATAATTTTAAATATATAATTTTAGTAAATATATCAAATGTTTCGTAAGTTTCCGAGTTTGATTAATCATGGTTTACCACAAGTTACTAACTAAGTTCCTGAATTTACGACATGTAAAAAACTATTTCAAATTTAAAGTATGCATGTAGTATTTAGGAAATGTGTAAATATTAAGGCTATGCTTAGCTCTTGGCGAACCATTATTCAATTCAGGATCAATTAAAATAATAAAAGACACACGTTATGTTTTGATAATGGAAATTTAATCGAAGTGTAGGCAGGTTTAGATATACATCAAATTAATAAATAAACATATTTTTTGTGAATAAATCGTGTGATTTTTAGTAAGTTAATTTATAACAAATATACATAGCATAATAATAAAAAGAATTAAATACATAAAAAATGTTAAACTTACACGATACCTACAAAAAATAATTTGCAGTTATTGCAAATAACAAAGTAAAACAAAACAATAAAAAGTATTAAAAATTGTTAAACTAATAATCAAGAAACTTATTTGTAATTGAAGAAATTAATGTATAAAGACTACTGATTTCATCTTCAAATACATTCAAATCATAAATATCTGAGCAAATTTTAATTTTTAAATTTTAAATGAAATATACCCATTAGATACTATTTAACATAAAAAGAGTTTACGACATGTAATAAACTATTACAATTTTAGTCTTTATCGAATTTTATAGTTAAAAAAAACATCAAATTGTTTCGAAGTAAAGTTCCACAGTAACAAAACGATAAAAATCTGACAACTTTATTAGCAATTTTTAAAATTATGACATAATATAAGCGCCTTTTAGGCAATTCCTTAAAATAGATCTCGTAAATGTTGTTTATGTTTTAATAAATTACCCAATATAGCAAACATATTGTTATGCCTGATGGTAAGTATGTAAAAATCTTTACAGAAATAAAATAAAGAACGCATAATGGATAGTTACTGGTTTTCTTATAGTTTTTATAAAGTTAATAATCGTTGTCCATCACATTTTTCCTTATTTATGCGTCTGGTGAATATTTAAAAAAAGATTAGCATTCTCCACGCACAATTTTAATAAATCTTACCTCGTCTTCGAACAAAAGCACATTCTAAAATAATTTATTTATAATCATTCTATTTGTATAAATAATTAATTTAAACTACATTTCATGAAAGGTGTTAATAATAAATAAATGATAGAAGTAATCGTAAATTAATAAACCACACATTAATAATTATATAATTTATTATTATTATTATAAATTCAAATGCTTTTTTTGTTTGTTGATAATTTATTGCCTCATTGTTAGACTTTAGATAACACATTATAACAATTTTGCAAAATCGCATGCATGCGTAATTAGGAAAAAATAATCTATAAGTAACGTAAGTATACCTACACATGAAAATGGGCTCGTGTCTTAATCGAGCGTTGTAATTTTAAGCTCATTTTTTAATCAACCATTAAAATTAGATAAAGTAATTATTTGCCAATGCTAACGCACATTTATCGTGTGCTAAATTTATCTAGCGTAACAAAATCGTTGTATAAATAATAATTGCATAAAACTATCAAATTTTATGTGTTCTTGATTGAAATTTTTAAATAATTTGTCTCACGCCAGAGCAGCAAAAATGTAAAAATTGCGCGCCCGCGATTATGTAAGCACAATTAGCGTATGAAATAAGCATGAAAGTGCCAACTGATATAGACTTCGTTCAGCGATTCTCAACCTCTTTCTCTCATGGAATATTATTAGAAATCCCAACAAATAAACTGTCGTATATACCTAAATTAAAAAAATTACGAGATACAATAGAATATAACATAGCTCTTCTATGAGCAATATTTGCAGATAAAAGCAGATAAATAGTTCAACCAATTCCTACCCTATTTTGAATTATTCTTTTTATCAATACAAATGTTAGTGAAGGAGGAAGTAATCAGAATCTTATATTGTTAATTTGATGGAAATCTATAGCTGAAGCTCCGAGGATTAAGAAAACTTATAATAAGCATTGCTATAAAAAATATAATAAATAACATGGGTTATCTAATTCTTGACGAATTATACCTAGGTATATTATTATAAATTATTTTTTATTTACCTTTTCACCTTTTTGATTATATACACTTCAAGAATTTCATGGAAATTGAAGTGTTGCTGTTAAGTGGATGGAAACAATTACATTACAAACTTAATCATCTCTAATTAGAATTACTACATTCTATTTAATTTAAGAATATTAACTTTTTGTAAAAATACTCATACATGTTACATAATACCTACGTCTGGTTATAAGCAAAATAATGTTTTTTTAAACTTATTTGACACTAAAATGTCAGAAAAAAAGAGTTTGTAAGAAATTATTATATATTTATTGAAAAATTTTCCTACACCATAAAATTGTGCATCATGGACATTTTTTCAATAAATAATTAAAACAATGCGCGTTTTAAAAGCGAGAAAAAGTTTAGCATAAATTCTACAAGATTTTATAATGGAATGTTAACGCTACACACACACAAACGTATTTATCGTTATTGTTTGCTGTTTATCAATTTGCAATAAAATATAATGTAAATTTGCAGAAAAAAAACGAATTAATGCACATGTAATTAGAAAACGAGTAAAAAAGTTTATCGTTTTAAATAATAAAATGCTGTAATGCATTTTTAATCAAGTCTACTTTTACATAAAATACACCATACAGCTTTTAGCCATTTTTTTTCCACCACAAATAAGTAAACATTTAATAATAAACAGATAATGTTTGCGCGCATTAACTTGCCGATAATCTGATTAAAGTCAATGATATTCTGATTTCATAGACGTTTATTTAACTTAAAAATTGTAAATTGCTTCGATATCTATAAAAATGTATATAAAAGTGGATATTATAAATAATTAAAATCAGTAACAGTATAATAATCTTTTGTCAAAGATTTCTAAATTATTTATTAAAAATGTTTCTAAATACCTATGTCAATATACATTTAGTTCCCAAAATACAAATAAATCGGGACTATGTAAAAAAAATGAAATTTTGATGTTAAAGATTAGAATTAAAATTGATTAAAAATAAAAAGATTTTTTTTATATACTTGTTAGATTGATTACTTTATCCAAAAATTTTCTTATTGTACTTTATTTTTAGAAAAATTAGAATTCCATTTATTTTTTACACCTCAAATCATTCTGTTTTTCTGAAGTAAGGAAAATGCGCAATGCAAAGCATATTAACCTTGGTCATAAATTTCATTTACATTTTCTTTCTGAGATTGTTCTCTTTTTCTTAAGAAATAATCTACCACGACGAGAAAGGGTGATATTAACATTCATTCTTTTGATAAAACAATTAACGAAATTAATGTTAGGTACAATTTGTCTGCTTTAAACCAAAAGATACCAAATAGAAAAAGTCAGAATATCAGGACAACATAGAAAGGCATTGCAAGAACACAAATGCTTGCCGATAATTTAAATGTTGGACAGTCCACAGTTATTCTTTTCCGCTTTACGCACCCTTTTGATGGACCATAATATGCTGAAGGTGAATATAAATTTCTTTATGCATGCATTTTATCTCTTATTAAGAAGAATGATCTCTGAAAGAAAATGTAAACAAAATTCCAACTTTTATAGTCTACCTAATAAAAATTTAGTATCTAGATATGGTAAATAACACAACTAAATCTTTTTTGAGAAATTTTCTAAATTAACTTATTAAAATGTAAATGTTCCTCTTCCTAACACAGACCAGAAATAATTACTATTTTACTTTAAATCGTATAATATCTACATTTTTGATCGCGTTTACATTTATATAAAATATATCGCACAGCTTTTAACTCTATTCGCTGTAAAAGTAAACATTTTAAAAAATGTTTGCGCGCATTAATTCGACGGCAGTCAGATTAAAATCTAGATTGAAATGTGATTTAACCTTAACTTGTGATTACGATCGAAAATATTTTATCAGTTAGATAATAATTAATGATTGTATAAATTATTTATGATGTGTGTCACATTTTGTCAACAATTTTTTGTGAACGCGCGCGCACGCCAAATTATTAATTGCAAATGATTATTCAAGCGAACAAGCCTAAATTTTTATGTAAATTTCGCCTATAAACTTTACTTTGTCTAATTCAAAAAATATGTTTTTTTTCCTGGTTTTTGCGTTGAGGAAATTGCAATTTTTCACGTAATAAAATAAAGCAATAAAAAAAATGTTAACGATCGATTTCACAATTTTTTCCATAATTTTATTGAGTTATTTTCTATAATTTATTTACCGTTTATTGAAATTAATTATCTCAATTAATAATTAGCGCTGTTTATAACATTTTATTATGATGTCGTATTATAAAATAAACTGCAAACTCATTTTATTATAATAAATTATTATTAATTCAAACGATCGACTTTCTTTCTGATATGTTTTTAATTCGCCTATACATATATTATTTTTTTCATATAATTGTTGATGCTTTATTAAAGTATTTATATCAAGGTTGGCGACTTGGGCTTACACAAAGCGTTTTATCAATTGTATTCATCGCAACATATTAATAATATTAAAATGTCAATGTTTCATATGTACCAATGCGCGTAAAAAATGATTTCAAACAACAAAAAATAAAACAGCCAATCGACGCGACGAACGCTTGTTAAATTTTATACGGTTTTCAAGTTAATTTTTATTGCTCCAATTAACATTTTAAGCGTTTTTTTATTTCGATTGTATCACATTGATTATAAAATTAATTGTGTATCGTATATATGTATAGTTTATTAGCGATTATGCGCTGGATTTTATTTGCTTTGTAGATTTAAGGGCGATAATCAAATATTTGTTCAGCGTTTTTTGGTTGGCTGCGTTTACATTCAAAAATGCGTTGTAAAACTCTATAATTATCACTAATTTATAAGCTTTATACGTGTTTTGATAGATTCAATTCACTGTTAAAGATTAACACATTTTTTATACATAGTAGGATATCTAGTATATGTAAAAAGATATTACACAATGTCAGTAAAATATTCATCATGTTTGGAATGTAGAAAGATCATTCTAGCGAACATTTTTGGTTCACAACTATAGGAGTAGGTATTGTAATAACGTCATGGTTGTTGAAAATCAAGTAATAAATATTACATTAAATCTCTTAGTAATTACATATTTTTTGCTTAAAAACGATAATTCAGTTCATTTTATTGATCGGAGAATTTTGCAATTTTAATTATTTTTATGTTTTAATAAATATTGTAGTTCAGTTACCGTACCTAGATTTATTACTAATATTTTTGTTATCAAAACAATTGTAATAGTCTTTGTCTTAGTTAAGAATTTGGCATTTTCTCTATCTTAATAAGTCAATATTGAATTTGTAAACATTTCATTTCAGATTTATGTATAATACTTAATTATTAACTACCATTAACATAAATGCGTTAACATTTATTGATTTAGTATTCGCAGACAAAATGCTTATAAGATAGTAACAGAATTTGTAAATTAATTTTTCTTTTTTTGTGATCGGTACAAGATGTGTTAAAGAAAAGGAATTAGAGACTTTTTCGGGCAGTACAACAATTTTTTTATTTTAGAGGGGGAAATATAATACAAGTAGGTAAATACCAATGCAAACATAATAAAGTACGTATACCTATCTTTTGAATATTTAATGAATAAAAATTCACTCCGAAATCTGAATCCATATAAAAAAAATGTTACCTTGTGTAATCGTTCTATTTTCTTTGTATACCTACTTCTGTTATCATATACATATTTTAGTTTATTTTTTGTTGTTTTGTCTAAGAATTTTGTTTACCTAATATAGAGCTAAAGTGAATCTATAATTTATCTTATTTTATGTACTGCATTAGTATATTGAAAAGTAACATTAATAAAATAAGGCAATAATATAGCTATTAATTTTCTTTGATTTATTATGTAAACAAAATCTTTAGTAATATAATATTAAAGCTACCACTATTTAAGTAATTTGAATTTTTAAGTAAACAAGATTAAATTAAACAAAACTCATTGACTTTCTTTGATTATTTACTCATATGCTAAAAAATTGAGCATATAATAATAGCAATATAATTATAATTGTTAACTTCCGTTGCTACTAATTGCCACTAATAGGTAAAAATTTGACAAGAAACATCTTTTTTTGGTATGGTATGCAAAAACAATAAAATATTATATTTTTTAATTCTTCGTCTACGACTCTTTATGTTTCTAATACAGACGTAAAATTCCAAATAAATTCCAAAGTCAATAACTTAATTTATTTATTTACCTCATTAATTTATTGCTGAGCGACAATAATTAAATAAGTTAATTATGGCCACTAATTTATTTAATTTATTATGTTGAATTCACTAAACTGTACTTTCAAGTGAACATTTTCAAACAGAAACTTCCTAATAATCATCTTAGTCCAAATATTTTTTAATTGTAATATGATTATATCCTTTTTTCAAATTGTTTTTTTGTACAAAATTTATCTGTCTCTAATATAGAACTAAAGTTTCAATAAGATTTTTTAAAACTTAGTCTAATATAGGTACTTAATATAAATTATATTTATACTATTTTAACATACAGTAGAACTTCGAGATACGAGCGCCTCAACATACCAGTTGTTTAAGATACAGGTGACTCGGTTCCGCGTGGGACGATAAAATCACTGCATTACCTATTAATTAATATTGTATTTAAATTGAGATACGAGCTAATTAAGTTTCGGGGCCGCTCATGAAACGAATTAAATGTGTATCAAAGTAATGAAGAATATTAAAAATATATATGATTTAAGGATGTTGTGGTGGGCACTTGGTAAAACATTTTAAAATTTTAAATAAAACTAAAAGGAGAAACACTTGGTTATGTATTACAAATATTAATTTATTGATTATTCACTAAAATATAAATATAATATTATAAAATAGTTTGTATATTTCAATTTTTAAGTTAGTTTAAACCTGACGAAGACTGTGAATTCGAAAAGATCTTAGTAAATAGTCAATAAATTAATATTGGTAAAACATAACTAAGTGTTTCTCCTTTTAATTTTATTTAAAATTAAAAATATATATATTTTTTTAAATTTAATATAAAGACAAATTTTTAAGAAAGATTACATTACAATTTTACAACAATTTATTAAACTTACATTTTTCAGTAAAGAAATTAAAATTTGGTAATAATATTACTATCACTTTGTTGTCATTTTTTTCAAATTATTATTAAAATTGTAACTATTTCAACTAGAACTAAATGTTCGAACAAATTCCTAAAATTCAGAACTACATGTATACTATCGCCTCCAATTTATCTTTCATTGATTATAGCGACTGTTTTTACTAAAACATAATTTCAATTACTAGATATTATTTAACTCGTATTTCTAAATAAACATCGACAAGTTAGAATTTAATTATAATCCTATCTTTCCTTGAAATGTTTTGTAATGATAATAAAATAAATAAACGCGCAACGATTGTTTTGTTTGCAACATTAAAGACGCCACATCATTTAAAGCATTAGCAGCAAATTGAAATTCGAATGAAGAAGAAGAAGAAGAAGAAGAAGAAGAAAAAGAATATACGTATATAGTAAATTTATAATGTAGGTGGTGGCATCATTGGCAGCACAGGTTGTCGTTTGTTGTTGTGTCTCTTTTTTATATGATATAATCCCAACAGATATACAAGCATAATCTTATTTCATGGCGTTATTAATAACATATAAGTCACATGAATGAAAATAATCACCTGTTTGCTGGTGCTCGTAATATGTGCAAGCTTCTTACATTGATTTATTGCGTATACCCATGGATGCAATTTTGCTGCGACATGCTGCTGCTGCCTTTATTGTAAACGCAAATTCTTCCATAATCATGTCGCGCATTTTTTTGCACGCTCTTGTTGTTCGCAGTTTGTTTATTAAATAATTACAATCATTAATAACTCAATCAAACGGATTTTTTCTAATAAATTATCTAATTGAAATTAAAATTACATTAGAATGTTGTTTCATAATTAATCACGACGCTGAAAAACGCTAGCTTACCTGCTACTTTACATTTTAACATTTTTAGGTGTGCATTAATCGATACGAAATAATTTTGTCTAAATGCAAATTAAGTTTTTTTTTTCGTTAATTGCAAGCGACCGAACAACAAAACAAGCAACAAGCAAAACTTCGACGCAAATAAACAACACTGTTTGCTGTAATATAATTCCGACCGTGCAAACACATTAATCTAATTAATTATATATCGCAGTTATTAAATAATTAACGATTATCTATTAAATATTTGTTTAATAAATTATAGGGAATAGTTTCAATCAAGGCTGGTGCGGCAAATGCACGATTTCGTCGAGATGCCAAAAAACGATTTAAATTTTATTATTCATGTTATGTTTTACTTTAATAGTCTGGAATAATAAAATTATATTATTTTTATTTGCCAAAGTAAACATTTCATTGAAATGCCATAATTTTTAGAATTGTGCGATTTTTATCAGATGTGCAAAAAATCGTTAACTGCATTTTAAAGCATCATATATGCATTAAGATAATAAAATTAGTACTAAAAACTTTTTAATGATTATATAAATTAAGCATCTTTGTTATAAATCGACTGCCGCTTTAATAAAGCGAGCTATGCGATAAGTGGAGCGCGCGCGTTCGTTGTGTTGCCTACATTACGAGCGCATAAAATTATATAATTTTCGAATTTTTTGCGCTCGGCATCATAAAATTAGTAATTATATGTGCGCTTATAATATCGTTGTGATGATTATACGTTCTAGTAATGGCTATATTTATCTAAATGTTACTTACAACATGGATTGAATTCTATAAATAGCATTTTTTTATTTATTGTTTGTTGCGTCGCCGTGGTAGTTAAAAAATTCTTTAAGAATCTTTTTGAAGGTAATTTATGGAATGTATATCAGGTGTTTGGGTGTGGTGGCCTCGTCTCTTTTGCCATCATTAAAAAAATTTATAATATATAGATAAATAATTCCGGTTAATTCATTAAAAATGCTTGAGGATACGGAATCAAACAATTGTCCTTTAAATCCACATAATAATTAATAGCCTCTAAGGTTGGAATTATTATTTTTTAATCGATATGTCAATTTTAAAACGTTTGAATATTAATCATGCAATCATTTTGTGTGCAAACCCTTTTAATTATAATTCAAAAACTAATTTGAAACAATCAAGTTACGTAGCAACGCAGAAAGTATAAGGAAATTTTGAAAAAGAATTGAATTAATTAAATCAAGATATGTCTACTTATAATGATTTAAATGGAAGATAATAATTTGTAATGTTTTAAGACATTTTTAATTAATTGCCAATATGTAACGGAGAAAACAGGCGTCCTTTTACTAATAAATCAAAAACTGATTAGAAACGATTACGTTTCGCAGCAAAGCAGATAGAACATACATATTTTCCCAAAAAAATAAAATAAACTAAATAAATTTAAATGCACTTATTATGTTTTGCTAAATATTAATATCTATTTTATAATCTTTGTGGGCATTTATTAATTATGAAAATGTTACAATGAGAATATACGTCCTTTTAATTACAAATCAAAAACTGATTTGAAACCATTAAGTTTCGTAGCAAAGCAGAAAGTACCTACTAATTAAATTAAATATATATAAATCAAAATATATATAAGCAGTTACAATGATTTGACTATAAGATAATAATCTGTTTTTAGACATTTTTAATTCCTAGTGAGTATGTAACAGTGAAAATATACGTTAATTTAATTACAAATCAAAAACTGATTGGAAACAATTACGTTTCGCAGCTAAGCAAAAGTACACTGAAGGAATTTTTTGAAAAAATTTAAAATAAATTAAATTATGATATATGAAAGTGCTTATCATGATTTTAATAAAATGTAATAACTTGATTTAAGCCATTTTTAATTAATTGTAAGTACGTAACAGTGAAAACATACGTCCTTTTAATTACAAATCAAAAACTGATTTGAAATAATTACGTTTCGCACCTAGGCCGAAGTACTCAAAGGAAATTTTTAAAAAGAATAAAAAATAATACATTGTAGCTTTTTAGGCATCTATAATAATTAATTATAAATATGTCATACTATAAATCAAAAACTGATTGAAAACAATTATAATTCTCAGCAAAGCAGAAAGTACTTACAAGGAAATTCGCAAAAAAGAATCAAATTAAAAATTAGTCAAACATGCATGAATATAAATATGTACCATCATTTGAATAAAAGATAATAATATGTACTTGCTTATTTGTAATTTTTTGTTGAAGGCATTTTTTAATTAATTGTGAATAATTAGCAGTGCAAGGTTTTTGATGAAACCTCAACATTCAAGTATTAAGTTAAATTGTTTTTATTCAATTAACCTCATTTAAAAAAATTAAAAATAACAACCAACTCAAATACGCTATCAAACATTTAATATCCAATTGTACCTAATTTTGATGAAATCAATAAAAATGTTTGCGTCCAAAAAATGTACCTATTATGCAATTTTTATTTAGTTGAAATGCATGTAAACTAGTTTACGGTACATATATTTTTTTTCTTTTATATTTTGTAACATGTTGCCAATAAAACTAAAACAATTTTGAGTATTTGAAACGCATTTCCTTAAAAACGAATTAAAATCGTTAGCTTGTTTAGAAAACTGCAATAAATTGAATAAGAAATATGATTTTTATCCTATGTTGCAATAGATAATTAAGTCAAATTTGAATACTTGAAATGTTTCCCTCAAAACAAGTAAATTTTGTTTGCGGACATTAATAAAATTGGAAAGTAAACATAAATTTTTATTACTTTTGCCCTATTTTGTAATAGATACTAAAATAATAATAATTTTGAGTGTATGAAGGAAAATTTCTCTTAAATGGAATAAAAATCGTTGGTGTACATTTAAAATGCAAATATTGGAAAATAAAGATAATCTATCAGCACTCTTGCTCTATTTTGCAATAGGCATTAAACAAAGTAAAATTTTTTAAAAATCTTAAAAACTTATAAACATAGTTTGCGTACATTATTAAAAAATGTATAATAAACATGATTTTTAATTATGATTAGCTTATGTTGTAACAGACAGTAGAATAAAAACAATTTTGGATATTTGGAATAAAATTTCTCTTAAAATTAATAAACTATGAACGAATTCTCATTAATTTTTATCCTATTTTGTGTAACAGATAAGAAATCAATTTTTAGTATTTGATAGAAATACAAATTCCTCAAATTCAATAATAAAAATCGTTTGCGTACATTGAAAAAAAATTGCAAAAATTGGAAAGTATAGAAATGAATTTTCATTATTACTCTTTGCCAAGCATTAATTAATAAATTAAGCTGCCAGCATGTAACAACGTTATAACGTTCGCTCTATCCACATTCAAAAACACAAAAATTGTGTGTGATTGAATCAATAATCAATGAATAATAAATCGGCAATTGGAAACACTCAAAAAACGCAGTAAAATTCTGATGTAATGTTAAACAAATCGGTGTAATACTAGACGTGTATGTATGAAATATTTTGATTCGGTTGACTTAAAACCTTGATACACATTATTATTTCTTCTATAGTGTATATACTTGTGTGTGTGTGTATACGAGAATATATAAAAACTCTTTTCTTTTAACTCCCAGCGACTACACTCTTAACGTTTGTAGCGTTTTTAATTAAAAAATGAAAATTTATTGCGCTGAAATGCTTTTTACGACTGAACGTGATATAACAATTAAAAAGAAAATGCTTTCGTTTTAATCAGAATTACGATTTAATTTTAATTTTTATTCTGTGCAATATTATTCATTAATTTAGAAAATTATACAACAAAACGCGCAAATTAATTATCAGGTTTTGCAACTTTTAAACAATTTCTTTGTTTTATGGAATTTCATTGTCTTTTTTTTCGACGGTACTTTGTATGTTAAATTGAATTCGAAAAGACAACGACCAAATTCCTGTTTTTGTAGATAAAGTGTGGATAAAAAACTTGTTAGGTTGATTGTCGATTTGAATAATTATTGCATGATTTTTCTAGGGTGTGAACAATTGCAATTTAAATTGCATATGTGCGAAATGACAAATAATGTATGAAATGCTTTCTTTGTATGTGGAAAAAATCCCCAGCACTGTGTGTTTTCGCAATACGATTTGCATGGTACGCGCCATGTTAATCATCTTTCTACGGCCAATGAAATGAAAAGCGTTTTTCAACCTTGGTTGATTAATAAACGCTAATCTTGCGCTTACTAATAGCACAAATATGTGTGCTGGCGCTTTTTTTCTCTCTTCATTAATGCGAAGGATTATTAATAGATTCTGTTATAATTTTTTCGATATTTTTTGATAAATCACCTTGACAAATACAATTTTATTGTCTTATATATTTCGCGAAGCGGCTAAACCAGATTGCTTCATTATTAATACAATATAATAAAAATAAAAGTTGTTTGCGCACTGTTTTTTTTCCTTTTTGAATTATAATATTAAGTGAAAATCGAGTTTGAGCTAAGTTAACATTAAATGCACTATTGCATAATTTTAGTCGGTTATATAATCGAGCAACCAGCGAGTATTATAAATAAATAAAGAGAACTAAAAAGCAGCGATTTGATGCATCTAAATGTTATTGTTACAGATTCTAGACATACCATAGCGAGTGTAGAGTAAGGCAATAATAATTGTTCGAAGCAATTTGCATGCTAGATTAACCAAATTAAGGTGTGTGCATTGCTCTAAAAAATGCATTAATTGATTAAATCAATCGCCTCTATGCTGCCTGCTACTTTCTTTCACAAAATTTTAATAATTGAATAAATGTATATGTGCGTACGTGCCGCGAGAAAACAACGAACGAAAGAAAAAAAGCATGCGTTAATTAACTAATGAATGAATGGGGAACGCTTTCATCAAAAATGTTTGTGACTCCATTTCGTATATCCTATGTGCTTGAAATAATGAAGCGCGGCCTGCAAGGAAATGCAAATTTTTTGACGAAAAATTTACTGCGGTGTCGCGGCCAATTTGCATTTTGTTGAATAATCGGAATGTAGGGAACGAGGCTTTGCGCTTTAATAAACACAAACAGCTACAATTAAATAATCATAGGAAGTGTGATACACTTTCATTGAAAAATTATAAGTGCGCGAGCGAAAAATGTACAAATTTAATTAATCACACTGATTGACGCTAAAAGCTATGATTATTAACTATGAATTTCTCGAGCCACTTCAATGATAACTAATTAAATAGATAGGAAGTAGCGTTCGCAAGCTTTAAATCAACAAACAGCAACAACAACAACGTGAAAATGTATAGCAAAATAGAAAACACTTTCATCGAAAAATAAAAATTAAAAAATGTAAAACCAACGACGTTATACGTAATTATAGCAATTATGAAAAGCAATTTGCATGCATTTTATTATTTTCTTCTTCTTCCACTGGAATAAAAGAATTGAATAGCAGGAAATAATTTCCACAAAAAAAAGAACAACACAACAAATGTGTGTGACTTTGCGACGCTATGGATGTGTGCAGCAAAGAACTCTCCTGCTTTGAAGGCAGCCTAGCATTAATAACCTTGCAACGCCAATGTGGGGGCTTAAACTATATAAGCAACCAACGTAAGCCAATGCGACTGTTTTACCACTTTTGCAGTCTGTGCATAACACACACTACCACAATGAAATTGATTGTAAGTACCATTACCGAACGTAAACAATAATATTTGTTACATAAAAACCAATCCTTGTAGATAGTTTACGCTGGATTATTGGCGGTGGTCGTTGCGCAACAACAAACCACACCGGTGCCAATCTTGAAGCAGATCAACCGCCACAACGAGGATGGTTCGTACAGTTATGGTTATGAGGCGGCGGACGGTTCCTACAAGATCGAATCCAAGTATCCGAACGGTGAAGTGTTTGGCAAGTACGGTTTCGTGGACGATACGGGAAAATTGCGCGAGATTGAGTATGGTGCGAGTCGTCGCGGTTTCGAGCCGGCTGGCAACGAGATCAACGTGCCGCCACCGACCGTCCAAGACAATCCACAGGCGATTCGTCCGCTAGGCCCGAACGAGGAGGACGATGGACAGTACAGAGAGGATCCGAGCATCTATTACAAGGACGATAAGTACAATAGCGATAATAATCAGCGCGCACAGGTGCCAGTAACTCCACACAGATTCAACTATCAGCCACAACAACAAGTCCAACAACAGCAACCACAACAATACAACTACAACAATAACTACAATTATAATAACTATCAACAGCAGCAGCCACAATATCAACAACCGAGAGCTTATCAGCCCAATAATTACGTGGTGCCAAGATACTACAATCCGGCACATCCGAACTTCAATCCATACGCCGGACATCCAGCTAGTAATTTTGATGTTGCGTCAGGTTCATACAGTGTGAATTACAAGAGATAAAATTTATCAATTAGTGCTAGTTTATCTAATAATTATAAAAAAATCTAACGTTTAAAAAAGGCCACTTTGTGCAATTTTATTGTAATTATTAATTCCTAGTCTACTTGCTCATCTTCTACTACTTTATTTTATCTTCGCATCTCTCCCATTTAACTGTAATCATTTTTGCTCTTTTATGTTGTAAATAATTTATGTAATAATAAAGTTTAATGAGTTTTTTGAGACAATTATCACCTGTTATGTTATGTACACGCATAGAAAGTGTTTCGGTTTTTCGTTGTGCAACCAGAAAATGGTAGCAGAAAGGAATTTATATATATAGTTTTTTTTAAATAATTCAGCATTTCAACGTATTTGGGTGGAGTCGGAAGACCTTGGAATTCTTATTTAGATCTATGCCAATATAAATTTGTTCTCTTTCTTTACGTACGTAAAGGCCTCAATGTATTATTAATATAAGTGCATCGAATTTCGATAGCACAAAAAAACATCCGATATTTGGGCGAAAATGTCATCGCCAATAAATTTGCATAAATAATTAAGTCACACATTTTTATTATATTGGAATATGCGAATAGAAGTCATTGATTTGAATAACAACTTTTTTCTAACAAATTGCTAATGAATTTTTTGTTTCGCTCGACGAAAGTAATCACTTTTTATAGCTGCGACGTTTTTGTTCGCTTCATGTGTAAACATATAATTTCCTATAATAAATCAATTTAAACAATCTAGTATATGAAACACGCTGCATTGACAGCTTTATTACAATTTAATACTTTTGTACTGGAAAGAAAATTTCGATTATTATTTAATACTCAACCGCAATTTTTGATAAATTATTATTATTGCAATTAAAAACACAACGCATTATAGCATTCTTTGGATGAATTAGAACGTAACTGTTATCATAATATTTAAAAAAGAAAAGTTTTGATTTTTATTATTTTTTTTTTTGGTTGTACGTAATATGGGACTTTCTTTTTGGAATTAATATGCAGCAATATGTTTAATGAAACGTTTACATATTTATGAGCAATTACACATTGCTTACACATCTTGTTTACGTTACATTTATGTATTGTTATATAGTTTAATTAATAATTAGGTTGGAAATTTTATAATTTCCATGATAAGGCAATCCTTGATGTGTTGGTGTGCGTTAAAGGTTGACAGACTAGTTTTCGAGCATTTTTTTAGGCATTTAGGTGTAATAAATAAAAATTGCGAAAAGGTTAATAAAGTACTTTAAACTTTATTATAGCGCGCTTAAGCAATGTCAAACATCAAGGTGACTGCAAGTTGAACAAAAAAAAGTAAGTAAAAAAAAGTTTGACTTACATAAAAGAAAAATTGATTATTCAACTTGTTGTATTGTACTCTGATTTATCTTCAATAATGTATGCTTTCGTTCTTACATAATCGCAAACAAATATTAAATTTTGCTTGGCTTGATAAAGTGCCCATTCACCTTTCTAAAATCATATGTTGAGATAAAGAATGCGTTTGATCATTCATTAGATTTTTGCATTTAGGCGTCGTAAGTTATTTGCGTCCCAGCCTTAAGGTGTGGGTCATTACTACCATCATAAATTACCAAATTAATTGATGCATTTAATTTAACGCTTTTTTGATATTTCGAATTTCTATTGTGCGCTTTCATAACAATATAACCTAAAAAATGAATTGCTATATTTAGAAAATCGCTTTCATTGTTGAAACGTTTGCCTAACGCAATACCAACAACAACTCATCTGCAATGTGTGACCTTTTGATTGCAATTTGCTAATTTGCGCTGCATATTTGCGGCATCAGAGATGAGATGCGTGCGTGCGGTGAGCTTTTTGGCGCAGTTTGGTGTAAGTGCGCTCAATTACATTAAAATATGCAAGTTAGTGTAAGGTGAAAGGCTTCAATATAGAGTAGCAGGAACCAGTATTATGGGGTTTCGACTGTGAGGACCTTGCAATCCCCTACCAGATTTAAAAGGACTTATAAAAGCCTCTTAATCTCCCCCGCACCACTTTAGTGCTGTGTCTTAAACAAACCAAACATGTTAACAATCAAATACGTGAGTAACCTTTCAACTTTTCACATAACAAAAACGCTAGATATTTTCAACTTTAAACTTTAAGCGCCACTTGCAGAATTAATTAATACGTACGTTATACGATTGGCATTGAATTTTTTTTCTATAAATATTCTTTTGATTGTGCGAAGGTTAGATAAGACTTCCTAGTCGTTTTTTTTTTGTCCAAAGCATTTAATTGTTCGAAAAAGCGGCCAGTAAGTTGAATGTTAATTGCACTAATAAAATTAACATATCAAAGTTAATATAAACGAATGCAAGGTGATTGCATAAATAATTCCAATGCGCTCATTTCGATTTTCAATTAAAGCATTATTGATCGAGCTAAACAAGAAGTGATTAGAAAGTGTTCATTGTAGCATTAACACAAATATATACGAATCTGTTGCGTGAAAAGGCGTTGTTACTTTCGTTTTTTTGTGTGATATGAAAACCTACCTACCCAACTACGTACGAATTATTACTCAATGGTTGTTTTTTACATAACGATTACAGATCGCTGTATTTGCCTTGGTGGCTTTAACCTACGCTCAGGAATATGAGTTTCAAGCACAACCGAGACCTGCCCCAGCCAGAATCCAACCGGGATTCTCTGGACCGGCACAGGCTAAACCAACACCCGTTCCAATTTTGAAGCAAATTAATAGGTGAGTCCATCAAATTGACATATATATAGTTTTTTTATTAAAACTGATTGGTCATTATTTTAGACACAATGAAGATGGATCATACACATACGGCTATGAAGGCGCTGATGGTTCATTCAAAATCGAAACAAAATTGCCAACGGGCGAGGTAAAAGGCAAATATGGCTATGTGGACGATACAGGAAAAGTGCGCGTCGTCGAATATGGAGCAACCAAATACGGCTTCGAACCGGCCGGCGAAGGTATCACCGTCGCCCCACCAACCCTCGTCGATGAAACCACCGACAAAAACGGCAACTTGATTGAGGAATACGAAGAACCACAACAACAACAAGTACGTCAACCAGCTCCACGTCCAAGCCCATCGTTTAACTTCGCCCCAGCGCCCCAATATCACGCACGCCAACCAAGCCCAGTTCCACAACGCGCTCAAATCTCCGGTGCGCAACAGGTCAGCAACTTCGAATTCGCCGCTCGTCCAGCGCCAACCTTCGCTCCAGCCCAGCGTCCAAACTTTGCTTACGCGCAACCGGCGCCGATCGAGGAGAACAACTATGATGAACCAGCACCGCGACCAGCACCTAAAGTAACCTACGCCCAGCCGAGACCACAACCGCAACAGCCACAATACGTGCCGCAATACTCTGGTCCAGCCGCCACGCAAGCGATCACGCGTCCACAACCACAGCCACAGCCGCAATACATCTCGCGACCGGCCGCACCTTCAGGCCGTCCATCCGGCGGCGGCGTTCTCGATCAGCTCGCCAAGGACTACGCACTTCCATCCGGTGGCGCGGCTCCATTGCACGATATTAGTTTCGGTTATTATTAAATGTTAGATTATCCAATTACCTAGTCTTCAGACAATTAAATTCAAAATTCAAAGCAATTTGTAAAATGAGATTTAAATGAAAAGGAATCTAGTTTTAATTTATTTTAGCTTAAATTAAATTTAGATGTGATAAAATGTTTTGTTGAAAAAATTCAATACTCTTTTACAAATTGCATTTGCCATGTTGTTTCCTAAATCTATATAAACTTATTAGTTTTGTTTCTGTTCTTGAGCATTTATTTTTATTTTGTATAGACTGTATATAATTATTATAAAAAAAATAAAATTTTATTGTCAGTTGAGTGAGGTATTATTTATGTACTAATTTTAAAAAATTTAATTGGTATGCTACAAGGTAGGCAACTTATTTTACAATGCTATACACGAATAAGTTGCATATAGTCAATTGGTATTTCATTGAAAATGCAAGTAAAAAGGCATTTTAATTGAAATATAAAAGCGCATTAATTATTATAATCCAGCAGAAGCTAAAAGCCTTTTATCACGATTAAATAAAATGTGACCTTAAGAATTAATCAAATTATATAGAGAGAAAATGCTCAGAGTTGAGAGTAAAAGGCGTAATTTCTTTATATTCACGACTAAACAATTATGTAATGCAATAATTGTTTAGTGAAAAGTTGAAAATATTCATTGAATTTTCAATTGAAGCGTAAGTATATAAAATTTCATACTTCACATGGTAACTTGGCACTTATCATTCAAGATCAATTAGCCTGACCTATTTAAAACTGCGCGAGCAGAAAAAAATGCAACAACGTTGTTTCCAACGAAATTATATAATGAGCCAGTAGCATCACTTACGAAACGCTTAAATAAGAAAACAAGAAGAAACACTTGTTTTGCGTACCTTAATTATCAGATCATAAATTATTCGAACGATGATGAAATTGTGATCTTTATATTTTTTTTTTCGTACACATAATTTGAGAGAGAAAAAATTGCTGCGGCAAGATTTAAATGCTTTTACTGCGTTTTGATTGATTTCTAAATTAATTAGTAAAATACACAGTCTTTCATAATGTCTCGTTTATGTATATATAAAAAACGGGCAAATTGCTATTTGTCTTAATTGTCAATAAATTAATTTCAATTAAATCATCGTTAGATATGTTGTGTGACTGGTTACATAAAGATTGAATTATTAGCTAACCGATGCCCGTACATAAGAATCATTTTAGCTGAAGAATGATGGATCATTAATTAATTCAATCAACCGAAATAAGAAATCTAGATGTAGGCAAATACGAGTAGTGCGCTATAGATGAAATAGCTAGGTATAGTACATTCGTTTATCCTACCTAGTTTAGGTACGGCGTGTAGTTTATTCGGCTCGTTGTTGACAATACCGCGCATACAGCTAAAAGGTCAATTCCTCTACTTCTTGCATGTTATCTTCCGTCGACAAGAAAGAAAGGTTTATCAGCACGGTTGAAAGTTTAATTTCTTCATTTTATGTACTATTCGTTGCTATGGAATAGGTACCGATAAACTGGCCTCATTAATGTTAATACCAAAGTAATGATTGACTATGTTTAGTTATCCCAAAACATATACTAGTTTTTAGTAAAATGTGAATATCATTGAATTATAGTCTTTTTGTGCAACAATCAAATTATGATGTACTAATTAAATTAGGTTGCTATATTTGTTAAATTTTGTATTTTTCTGGCGTATTAATATATACTTTAGTATTTGTCTGTTTGAATTATTTTTTAATGCCACTACAAGTTTATTTTTGAAAAATCAATGTATGAATAAATATATAGTATAAAAATTTGTAAATGTTAATATTGTGGAAAGACAAGTAATGTCACATATTCTCAACAAACTGTTAAAGTTGGACGTTTTATTTTAATATAAAGAACAAATTTTCTCTTTAAAATAATAATGTTAGTCTCCAAAACAGAAAAACCCTTATCTTGATTTTCAGATTATTAAAACGACAGGCATCAAGCATGATTATACCAAAAAGCACATAAAATAATTATTATCTGCTCTGAATAAACAATAGTGACAAACTTAACACATTATGACTTTGTACTTATGCTGCTCTCATGAATGGATGTATAAATAGAAAATACTATCAAAAGGCAAATAATTTTAGAGTTTTATGCCATTTCTTCCAAAATTTTATTGCTATCTTTTTTTAATTTACAAATTGTTATAAAAAATAATTTCTAATGTTTAAAGGTAGTCTGTCCTATTTATAGTGCAAGTTCAACGTGATGAAAAGGTGAATGATTTAATTATTATGCAACGGTTTTCCCTAATTTCACTCTTAC
>JARJDW010018411.1:0-14733 GCA_030264715.1 Adinopsis sp. GC000173 | reverse complement strand
ATTGTTGGAAACGTCTGGAGTTTCATCACACATTTGATTATTTTCATGTATCATTGTGTGGTGTCGCCTTGAGCAAACTCTACAGGTTGATTTAGATGTGCATTTATCTACCCAGTGGCTGTTGCTTAAGCAGTTTAGACAAAGATTTTTTTGGAAAATGATTTGTTTTCTTTGTTGCACATTTGCATTTAATAATTTGCAACATCGTGATTCTAAATGGCTCCCGTTGCACACTCTACATAAAAATGGTTTGCTACTTACATTCACCCTTGCTTGAATGATGCGACGTAGCGGCGGTTTGCTAGGCGTTGGCTGCGATGCTATTTGAGGCACATTTTTCATCGTTTCACTTATGCGGCTTTTATGTTGCAGACATTCCATTAGTTGTTGGAACGTTGGAGGCGTCTTGAACGACACTGTGCTTTCCCATGCGTTTCTGATTGTGTAGTCCAGCTTTTCTACCATGATTACTACCAGTAGATCGTCCCAATGCTCCGTTGGTCTTCCAAGCTTCTTGAGAGCATTGACGTTTGTTTGCGCTTCGCTGATAAGCTTCTTCAGATCAGTCGGAAGGGATAAAATGGCGCGTATATGTGACTGAATACATCTGGTTACATCGTTGTAACTATCAAAAATTGTTTGCCATGCGATTGTGTAATTTGCCTCGCTTNCTTTACTGATTGCATCATTAATAACGTTTACTAACCTATCATATTTCTCGTCAAAAGCTTCATATTCTGCGTCATCTACTTCTGTATCTTCTGCTAACTCGATGTCCATTTGTACGGTAGTAAACCTCTCTTTCTGCTCCTTTAATGCTTCTAGTTTTCCTCGCAGGTCAGCCTTGTTTGTAATTTCACTAGTGCGTGAACGATTTAAGGAGTTTTTGATGCGCGTGACAGCGGATTTAATAGTAGCGCGAACTTTGTGCAACTTTGCGATTTCGGCCATTATAACGGTTTAAAAAACGCGGTAACTAACTTTATTCACGATTAAGGACCCCGCACAAAACACTGTGAGTTTGGACCTCACTGAAATTTTCTGAAATTTTGATATGTTATAGTTTATGACCTCCTGAACAAATATTCCCGCGGTCAAAAGACTTTTAAATGAACAGTTTTTGAGCTATAGAGGTTAGAGTTCACCAATAGGGTTTTTCGGGTCCGGGTCCGAGTAATCGGACTCGCCGAGTCTTGAAGGAGATACTCGGGCTCGATACTCGGTCTAAATACTCGGCGAGTCCGAGTCCAGATTACATGTTGATTCTGCACTATTAATTGTTGTAGTACGTACAGAATGTTTGTTTTTCTTTGATAAGCAGCCGAAAAACCGCCATGCATAAACAACATTTATTTAATTTTGTTCATATGATATCGTTGTCTGTGGAAGAAAGCATAAACTGTGGGTAATAAATAAGATTAACTAATTAATGCAAAGAAAAAATATAACGGTTTTTTCCTCATTACCTAAATCACGTTACAATTAATCAAATTAAAATAAAATATACAAACTATGATTATCAGCCAAATGAACAGCTGAAGAATTGCTTGTGTTAAATAGTATAGATTTAAAGCACTATAACTTTCAATTAATCAAATTAAGAAATAAAACAAATTTGATTTGTTAGCTAAATGACCACCTGACCCATTTGTCGGTTTCAATAATGCTTAGTGTGCATTTTCATTGTATAAAAGCTAAAAAATTATGAAGTGATACATACAATTTTGAATAAAACAAATATTTTCCCAGGGCTCGGACTCGGACTCGACGAGTCTGACCGAATTGGACTCGGACTCGCCGAGTCCAAAAAAACCGAGTCTTCCCAAACCCTACTACCGAGGTCCCACGGAGAAGTGGTAAAGGCGTGTCTATATATCGGACATGCTGAAGACGATACCGGTTGCAGATTTCCAGCGCTATTATCAAAAGTGGGAACAACGTTTCCATCGCTGTGTAGCTGCTCAAGGGAACTATTTTGAAGGAGATAACATTGATATAAAAAATAAAAACTTTGGTACATAAAAAATAGTCACATTAAACACAATTCTAATTTCGGGTAATTAATTCCAATAAAACAATGTACTTGAAGCAGCAATAAATGTCTAATAGCATATTATTTCGTTTGTTTTTGTTACAATTATCGCTTAAGGCTGTACCTAGGGTTGGCAATTGTCCTCATTTTGAAAGAAGGGTCTTCTCTTTTATTACAATGTCCTCCCGTCCTCCCTGATACTGAATGTATTTTTTTACAATTTTAAATATACAGTGTGTCCCCCGGATCGACTTCACTATAGGTATAAGTGATCAAAATTTTTGGAGTCTAGTTTTGAGATTTTGGAATCAACCCCTGCTTGGTGTGAGATGAATTTCAAGCATATTTTCACTTTTTTTAAATTTAAGGGGGGCATGATAATAGGGGAAAAGTGATTTTGTGTTCTGGTAAAGTGCCATTTTAGCCAATAATACGACAAAATGTTATTAAGATAAGTTGTTTAAAATATAAAATTATGCACATATACAAAATTTCACAATTATCGGATCACTTTGATAAAATCAGAAAAATGGATTTTATGTTCAGATAAAGTGTCATTCCGGGCAAGAATACGACAAAATATTACAAAGATAAGTTGTTCAAAATATAAAAATATATCCATATGCAAAATTTTATAAGTATCGGATTATTTTGACAAAATCAGTATTTTATTCTTTCGTTGTTACCACAGACAAAAATATTCTGTATAAACTGATAACAAAATTGACCTGTGTTTCAAATATAGTAGTTTATTCAAAAAGCAGTCAATCGGCGCAGTTTTCTACCTAAAACAAAATTCGTTTGTGTGTGGTAACAACGAAAAAATAAAATACTGATGTTGTCAAAAGAATCTGATACTTGTAAAATTTTGCATATGGGCATAATTTTATATTTAGAATATCTTATCTTTGTAATATTTTGTCGCATTCTTGCCCGAAATGGCACTTTATCTGAACATAAAATTAATTTTTATGATTTTGTTAAAGTGATGCAATAATTGTGAAAATTTTTTTATGTGCATACTTTTATATTTTGAGCAACTTGTCTTAATAACATTGTGTCATATTATTGTCTACAACGGTACTTTATCTGAACATAAATATTTTTTCTGATTTTGGTTAAGTGATGCAATAAATTTTGCATATGTGCATAATTTTATATTTTAAACAACTTATCTTAATAACATTTTGTCGTATTATTAGCTAAAATAGCACTTTACCTGAACATAAAATCACTTTCCCCCGTTATCAGGCCCCCCTTAAATTTTAAAAAAGTGAAAATATACTTGAAATTCATTTCAGACCAAGCAGGGGTTGATTCCAAAATCTCAAAACTAAACTCCAAAATTTTTGATCTATTATATCTATAGTGAAGTCGATCTGGTGACACACTGTATATTTCTAATTTATTTTAATATAAACTAATTCTTTACGTTTTTTTAGATATTTTCTTGTCGTTTGTATTTAATAATAAATATTTTAAAAACATTGCTGTCAGTTGGCAAAGGAAAGATCCAAAGGTTTTAATTTAGAATCACTTTGTCCTGTTGTTAAATTATTTTCTGATATATATACCTAATATTCCGATCTTTCAGAATTTCAATTAAAAAATGGGTAGTTTTCTATTTAAAAAAATGAAGTTGGTTGTTTAGAATATTCTATTAAACCATCGTTTTTATAATAGAAGGGTACTGCCGAACTGTTTGAACACACTTTATATCAGTGTTAGACGGCGTGTATTTTCAGTTGCCTACAGATTCAATCACATGTATTGACATGTATGCTTCAAAAAACAAGGCGAAACACCTAAACATTGCCGTTCTATATTATTTATATGTTCTGTGTATAATTATGAAGAATACCTACGAAGATTTTAATATTAATTAATGTAAAAGTGTTAACTTGAAAAGTTTGAACGGGATAAATAAATTGAAACTATATAAAATTAGTTATTATATATTTACATCAGATTAATAATTTTGATTCTATCTACAAAACTATTATTTTATTACAATAAATTAGGACTTGTTTTCTGATTTATATCCGCAATCGCTGTAAGGAACGTTATCTAACTTAGCAGTATCTTTGGTAATCTTTGCTTCTGCAACAAATTAATATTAAGTACAATTATTTAAATACTGTAAGTAACTATCCTACCGAAAATTCCAGAGCCTGGTTCTACTTCACGTGCTTGAATGACGGATGATTTCAATTCATGTGCAACAGCTCTAGCATAGTTAACAAGCTGTAAATTATTACAAATTAGATAGATTATATTAGAGTGTATGTCATCGATTACTTCCGAGATTACGGCTTTATCGCTAACGTGTAGATTTTTTCGAAATTCCTCGTTGATTTTCTCGCGGCCGCTTACTAGTGCGCGCACATCGCCATCAAAGACTGATTTTCTCGCGCGATGTAGCGATTTAAATACATTCAGCACCTTCAATGATAGTTGTTTAAGGAGATGATAAATTATTATTAATTTATATTTACTTCTCTGCGTAATGGTTGTGACATAATTGCCATTGAAGTTTGTGGTTATATTTACTAGTCTTATTTGTCCTAAAATGTATTAGTAAACACAGCTAACTTCAATTTAGAAAGTAAATCTTTAGAATTCAAATATTCGATAGCTTGATATACAGTGTGTTCAATAAGTTCGGCAGCCCCCCTTTTATTTTGAAAACCATTTTACGTCTAACATTTGATTTTCGCCCAAATTCGAGGTAAAATGTCGTACCTCCTAGGTAAACATAGAATAGCTGTGATATTTTTATATTTTTGCGTTCATGAGTTTGTAGAGTAAAAATTCTTAAAATATCAAAATGATAATTAGAGGTACATTCGCAATAGAAGTGAATGACTTCAGGCAGTCTAAAAGAAACATTATTTCAAGTGGCTGAATGCTCTAAAAATAGGGATAATTTTACAATAATATATTGTATTATGGGATTTAAAAAAAATATATTAGAATTTAATAACATTTATTTATAATAATTATTTAAAATATACAGCTTGTATTTTTAACATTGAAAATTTACTTACAATTAAAATAAATTTCTACATATTGGACACGTGCTCTTATTGCTTGTACTAAACCATTTGTACTGAAACAAAAAAACAAAATTAGTGAAATACATTTGTAATTAAGTTGTTTTGTTTGCCTGTGCCCTTTTTTTGACAATCAAGCAAGTACTCTGATCAATATTGTGCTATTCTAATATTAGTAAAAAAACTTACAAGACATGCCGCATGGAACTTCTTTTTGCACGTCTTGCACGACAATTTTGGAAGTTGATACGTTCCTGGGTGTAAAACAGCGAAACAGATATAGCATTCTTCAACGCCCTCAAATTTCTTATCTAAATTATTATTCCACAGCGCTAAACCATCCCATATATGTCCATTCTGCAATATTAAAAATTCAATTATTTATATTATAGTTATATAACTGAGCCGATTAATTTGAAAGTTATCTAAATCCACTTATATTGGGTCTTGGGACTTGGGCCTTGGGCCTCTTTCAAAATTGGCAGCGCATTTAATCAGACAATAAATTACCTGGTGCAGTAGGCACATTTTGAGTTGCATTAACCATTGCTTGTGAGATGTGCCGCCAATTTGTCGATTACATTCAACGTCTGGCCCACACAGCGGATAATTAACCGGCAATTTAATCGTCAGCTCCATTTGCGCCTCATCAACAGTATATATCGCAATCACTTCGCGCACTGATTGGTGTATCTTGACCGTTAAGTTTTTGAATTTTTCCTCGTGCTTGATGACATTATCCAATTCATGCGCGCATAAATGTGGTGAGACATAAGAAGAGGTGATTTTATCAACGATTTGCGAAATTTTCGAGTCAGAGCTCGTCCACCATTGCCGTACGCTTGCTGGCAATTGGAACAGCGTTGAGGCAAATATCCAGCAGACGAGACGTTCTATGGCCTCACAGGTAATTGCACTGTCGATGGCAAGACTCGGCTCTTCGCTGAACCAACTTTCCAGGCGCTTCATTCTTGATTCGGGGTGTTGAACAACGTCCTCCGGCATTAGTTTAAAAACTACGCCCAAAAGGTTGTTTAATAAGTCTTCATTTCTATTATAAGAATTTCGTTAAACATTAGAAACAAATAAAAGTGGAACATCAAGCTTATTACCTCAACCAATCCGTATACTGAAACTTTAACTCATTGGACGCTTCCTTTAGCTGCTTTAATAAAATATTCCATGTGAGTAAATAGCCGAAGGTATACGTGTAGGAGTCTGTGAAGGGTTTCACTCTGCAATTCTCCTCGCCAAGTCTACAAAGATACAAATTTATCAATCCAGTAAATTATGACTAAAACTAATTATTTTTTGCAAAATATGAAAATAAGCTGTACATCTATTTCCTAAAACTAATCTGAATCCTATGGTGTTAATTCATTTTACAGTTAGATCGCGATTCGAAAACGTGTCATTTGAGCATTTTGAATTCAATATACCAACAATTAACTTAAACCCGTATTCAGAATTGAGTGAATGTGAGTTGTCGTTCGTTACGCGCCTAGATTTTTGTGGGTTCTCGATGCAGCCGTGTTAGCAAATATGAGTAGCAAATACGCAAAGATGTTTACGTTATTATGCAAAAGAACCCATTTTTGTGCTCACTTTTATCTTATACGCAATATTGGTTATTCATGTTCCTAGGACCTCTGGATCAAAAACTCCTACTCCTCAAAAATTTAGATAACTAGCGACAACTCACACTCTCCCCATTCTGAATACGGGTCCTAAATTTTAATATTTTTGCCTTCATCTACTAGACCGTTTTTTTTACCTCGAAACCCTCTCCAAATTTTAAAATTTGTTTGTAATATAAAATTCAAAGTTTTTGAAGTACTTACTTAAATTCGGCGAGCATCGTATGAACAATTTGGTGCACACTACCCAAAACCTCCTTGAATTGTTCAAATAGAAATCCTTTTTTGTGCGGTGTATAATCGCCCAACGATTTTGTATCGACTTGAATTAGACCTGGTAGTAAAGCAACCATCATTTGATACCCGTACAGTTGTAAACATGGCATTGCATTAAACATTAATAACCCAGCGACTTTGAACCATTTCATCCATTTCATCGTAGAAATGGTGCTTAGGCTAAGCTCTGATGTGATTTTACCAAAGTTTTGTATGAACAGTTGCTCTTGCAACGTCAGACATTTCGATTCTCTTTGTTGGTAGGTTTCAGCTAAATGCAGCCATAATTTTGCGAATTCCTTGGTTAGATCGTCTAAGAAGACATTACGCCATTCACCAATAAGAGGAGATTGTGGCTCTTCAATCGTTAACCACCTTATATAATCCTGAATTGCAATATACAACTGAGCTAAGCTATTAATTAACGCAGCCATTTGCAAATTATTCAACTTGTGTTTGATGTCTGGCAATTTGCTAGTCCACGACGCCAGTGACAGTGCAATTAAATCCCAATACCATTTTTGCATGCTGGTGAATGTTCTATCGCATAACAATTTCGTCCATAGCCGCATGACTTCAATAAGTACCTGGTTTTTCTCCCAGTTGTTTGCATTAATGTCATAGAAAGCCCCCTCGTACTCACCATGAATGCGTTTGATTTTGTTGAACACGCTGGCGATTTGTACGTCAATTTCGCGGCAATGCGTCAAAGTTCGTAGCGTAATTATACTAACGGTATCATCAGTTATATCTCCGTGTTCAATGTAATCATAATCAATATCACCGGCGAAGTTAATCAGCAATGATAACTTCTCATTTGTGCCTAAGTCAGCTATACTTTCCGACAATTTTTCATACGTTGTTTTAATGTCCGCCTGTTTGTATTTATTGTAGTATTGATAGGCGATTTTCGGCGATAGTTGACTCGTTGCAAAGTTTGTTTGTATTTTCTCCTCCAATTGTTTTAAATCATCGGCGGTGAGTTGTTTCAAGATTTCTGTCATGTTTGTTTCAAGCTTTGCGTATTCCAAATGTAGGCTTGCCACACCACTTAACTAAAAAATATATTAAATAAATGTTAACACGGTAACAAATTAAACCGGCATTTTTTGGAACTGCGTCGCCTTGTTGTAATTGTTAAGACTGTCGTAAAACAAAATACAGTAAAGGTTGTATATTGGTGCGTTGGTTTTTAATTTTATTTCGACAAACAAAATGTAACTTCTTTATATTGAACTTAAAACAAATTATTAAGAAAATGTTAGAAACTTATGCAAACCTTTTAGCTGACACAAATTCAAACAATTTATTTGCTCTTGATTCAATATTTATAAACAGCAATTTAAAATCACCTTTTTTTATTATTTTGAAGCGATTTCTTTGCTCTTTCACTACGATAAAATGTTGAAAATACCATAATTAATAATTGTATTTAATTCAAAACCGTGTTATGTCAGTGTCTATTCTGGTTCAAAAACATTTTATATTATATTAATGTCTTTGTTAGAAACAATAAAAAATATGTACCAAGAATGTTCTATGTCGAAACAAAAAAAATTCGAATGTTCTTAATACTGCCCAAGATATTTCCTTTTACGCCCCAAAATATAATATGTTACTAATCGCCCCTCAGCTGGGAAAACGCGCACAAGTGAACGATATTACCCACTTTGAGAATCACTGAGCTAGCGTAAAACACCACCTAGTAAAATACCCGTCTCTCTATAAAGAGACCAAACTAGTTTTCAAAATCACTGGATTCACTTGCTCATGCTTTAAAACAAATACTATGTACATAACTTACGTTTTTGAAATTTTCCATAATAATTCCTGCCATCATCAGATCCTCTAAAATATCATACAAGAACTCAGCTTGATCAATCAATTTATACAAAATAATTTCATCTTCATTATCATCACAATCCTCATCATAGTCGTCTCTTAACTTAACAGCCTTATTCACATTCAGCATATCCTTATAAATCACAGTCATTATTAAATTTTTCCATTGAAAATACAAGCTAACATCCTCGTCGCGCAAATTAATTGTATCCAAACCAAAACCATCGGCCGACGAAAAATACAACCCGCCATGGAAGTAAGCGATCGATTTGCTAATATTTACAAAACTTGCCTTCATGCTATTTATACTTTGTCGCTGTAGTAATGTCACAACAAATTGTTCGAATAAAAATGGTTTAGATTTTGCAAGTAGCGCAAACAAATCGGTGATTTTCTCGCCGGTTAGGTGTACTTTTCTATGTTGTTGAAACGACGTCTCCAAGATGTTATAAAAACGTTCAATCAGCTGTGTTAGCTGCGCATTATCCACCTCATCCGCACCGATAATTGTCTGTAAGGAATCTATCCACGCGGTGTTTACTTCCCAAAGCGTATCATTCGTGATGAATTCGCAGTCTTTATCAATGTTACTACTCAGCGAGAAGAGCGCAACGAGTAGTTCTTCACGATATTTCAGGACCAGGTTCTCGGTATAGATGATGGAAGCGATATAGGATGATAGACTAGAGCACGTGTCGATTGTCACTTCATGCTTGTCAGGAGATTTTAAGCATTCGCTCAGAATCTCAATCACTTCGAGGATGCAGTTGTCATTGACGTAAAATGCTAAAAATTACAATAGTTTATGTATATAAAAAGACTGGTTCAAGAAAAATCATCAAATAGTTTTTATGTCTGATCCCTAAAGGCACTATGAACAGGATTAATAGAGTTCGAAGGAGTCACCGTAATAAGAAATGTATGAGTCAAATTAAATTAACAATAAAATTATAAACTTATTTTGTGTTGGTAAGTAAGTGAAAAGGGAAATTAAAGCCCGAGTTTGAACAATTTTGATCAGCGTATATCATAGAGACGCGTGTCCAACATATATGGAAGCGCTGATAAGCTTCCGACTGTTTTGCTGTTCTTGCGGTTGCTTGCCATTTGTTCGTGGTTTTTGTTAATTTTTCGGCGCATTTTTTTAACAATGTTTCGTTTCTTTTCAACTTTTTGTTGGATCTTTTATATGTTCTAAATTAAGGCAAATAGTTCAAGAAAAATAACAAAAATGCTATAAATATAAGACGAATAATAAAAAACAACAAAAGCAACAAAAAATAGCAAATATATACAAAAAAATGTTAAAGAAACGTATAAAAAGTTGTAAAAAAATCACAAAGCTAAAATGGCAAATAACTTTCAAAAACAAAAAAGTTGAGAAAATCGGAATATTACAAGACGACCCATGTATATCTCCGTCAACATTAATAACGATACTAAGTGACAAAAAGTTCAGATGGTTATCGGCGTCACAAGTATATCCCAATATATGATATTGAAAATATGGAATGCAATTACTAACCGTTATTCTCGCTTTGCGCAAACGCTTGCTTCAACAGCAGTGTTAACTCTGTAGAAGATGTATCGTCAACTTCACATCGTGCGATGTTAACGATAAACTTGGTGACATTCGCACTCAACAGCCATTTTTTGATCGCCGCATCGAAATTGTGTGGATAGGAAAGAGCACGTGTAATGCACCAACAGAGTGCGGTTGAATTATTCATCTGCAAAACATTCATGTGAAAATTAATAGATAAATACCACTATTATGCACTTAATACTTTATCGAAATAGTCCAGGATTTTCGTCTTCTCATCATTACATCCATCTCCAAGGTGTTGCAAGAGTAAAAACGTAATATCAAACACGTTCTTTGAATGCAATGCATCATCGTTTATCCAATTTTTGATTAAATTCCGGAATATTCCGTATAAATAACCCCCGTACTCCGTAGAGATATGATCAAAAATTATCTTACTGTTGAATTCTTGCATGATGGAATAAATCACATCGAATATAGCTCTTAATTTTGATGAGTTGATCAACGTAATGTAGTGTTTGACTAGTTTACACGCAAAATCTTGCATTTTGCCTGCATAGTCATCGCCAAGCGAGTGTGGTTTATGTATTGTCACCACTTCCTTGGCCACTACTTTACTATCATCCGCCTGCTCATCGTCCGCATCATCCATCACCTTAAATTTGACGCTCTTATTATTGGTCTTGCTCGGTACGTGTTTTAAATTCACTAGCAACTCGTGTTGCCGTTCCACGAGCTCGGCCAGCGAGCTAGTTTTCGACGTTTGCAACACGAACAGCTGTACAAGTTCATCGATGAATAAATTAAAGTAATCGCGCTGATTTTTGTACCAGCTCTGTATGAGCAAGGCGATTTTATTAAATGATGTTTTGTGAGAGGGTTGATCGTCGAGCAGTAACCAATCAATGAAGGGTAGAAAATGGTTTTGTATTAATGCGGTGCACAGTTTGGAGTTATCGGCTTGATGATTCCTGACAACTGCATACTGCATGCATTCGATGTACGTGGCATGAATGATACGGTGTTCGATGATACTTAATTTCCCAGATTTTTTCGTTAGCCTAGAAAAGAAAGAAATCGATAGTAAGTATATGATTATGACAAATAGAAGGGCCTACAGCTGCACAGTAACAAGAATTTATACTTTTTTAGCAAGTATGTAATATAAAGCAAAGCCACAATCGGTTCCCAACTATAATCGAAAATGTAGTGTCCAGTAATAGTTTCTGACAATTTTTATCAAGAGCTTATCAGCTTTATAATTGAACATTAAATGATAGTTGATAGAAATCTATTTGGATTTTTAAGTATATTACTCATTGGTCTTTAGATTATTTTTTAATTTTAACAATGAATTTTAGATCTTTATTTTAGGCGAAACTCGACTTTTATAATAGAAATGATTATTTTTAGTCTTTTTCGAAAATCCGAAAAATAATTATCGTTGCTATAAAATGAAGATCACGACAAAATTTCTTAAATATAAAAACATAATGATTCATTTTATGACACACGAAAGAACAAATCTAGTCATTCTGAATGTAAAATAAAATCAATAAAAAAGTTTTATTTATGTATCGATCGATAAAAGTTTATAATAAAGTCAAAACTGACTTAAAATTCCATAAAAGAATTTATTAACACATTGTCTCCGAGTAAGAAGAAGAAGAAGCATTCATTAATAAGAGTTATTAAACTTTTATGTTAAACTATTAGTATATGATGTAGTTGGTTGTTTTTTGTTATATAAAGTCTGAAAATTTACCTTTTACGATTCGATTTTAAAAATATAATTCTGCCATACTCAAAAAAGTAAATCGTAAAACGCATTTTTGAAAATACAAGTAACCCAATTAAATGAGATGGCTTAAATTAGCCTTTAAAGGCGTCTGAGCACTGAAGATTTAAAAAGCATATTTTTTTCTGTGTCGTCCTAAAATTGCGACTCCAAAAAAATGTTAAATTATGGTTTCTGTAAGTTAGCTATATCAAAGGTACAATAGCTATATTTCCTATTATAAAATAAATATGGTTAAAATCCTGTTACTATAAGTAATTAAATTGCTAAGATTTCCTGTTTCATGTGCTTCATAAAGCAAGAAACTGAATGTACCCATTGTTACAATTTTTATTACAAACAAACTATTGTAAAAACGTGGCATTTGTTAAAATATACGTTTACAAAGTCATATGAAAAGAATTTTATGCACATTGCAAAATAGTAAATTATTTATCTTTTGTGAAAAGAGAGTATCGCTTGCATTGTATTGTAAATTTCGAAATAGATTTTCTAAAAATAAACGAATTTGTGTAAATGTAAACAAATCAGTATACCCATGACGCATGCTGTTGAAAAAGTTGTTATAAAACTCTTCGACATCAATAGATTCTGGAAGATGTGAAAGCAGTGGCAAAAAGCTGGGATAGATGATTGTAGCGTTTCCATGTCCTGCATCATTTAACGCATCCCACAATTTTGGCAAGAAAATTTCCTCGACGTTTACACATTTCCACCATTCCTACAATACAATGTGATAATAGAATTTTAATTCCGATACATTATCTAATCAAATATTTACTGGAACCGTTGATATGATCAATAACAATGCCTCCCATAGACAACCCTGAACAATCGGATCGTTTTCCTTGTTCATGTTCCCGAAAATCACCATCATGACCTTAACATCGATTTCCTTCACTAGTGTCACGCATTTCTGACATAATGCGGCGATCACCTTGTAGAAACCGGCACGGATTTGCACCACGTCGCTGTTTGCATGCAGCCAAAATACTTCATTGTTAATCAATTCGCGATTGAGCTGCTCGCATTTCAGCACAGCATCGAGGGGTGCAATTTTTAAGTATATTGTGTACGCTTGTAAGCTGGCGATGACCAAACGTTCACATTTCATTTTTAACGCATCGTCGTTGGATTGCTTCGCCAGCTTAACAGAGATGTTCTTGTTCAGGTAGGTGAGAATCTCCTCTTGGCAGTAAACGATCACCTCCTGATGTTTCTTCGCTGGGAAGGCATCGTTGAATGATTGTGTTGCAGCACTTGCAGCTGGTGCGTAATTATCGAATTGAGAGATGAACCACGGCCCAATAATCGATTTCAAATGTGGCGCAAGTAGCTTCTTCGTTTTGATCACCACCTCGGTGTGGGCCAGATGTGCAGCTTCGCGCACCTTGTGATCGACATCCAGTGCCAGTGTGCAATAGTAACGTGCCCACGTGGATAAGACAGTCTTTACGGTTTCCTGCTCAGATTCTTTAACTAAGGTAGCAAACTCTTGTAACCCCTACAAAACCATATTATAGAAATTGCGTTACAAATCAATTCAAACACCTTTATTTTGGTGATAGCATCCTTTTTGCCCATTTTTTTGATCACCAGCTGATAGTTTACGTCCATCGCCGTATCGACATTGTCGGTAAAACTGCTTAGCGAGAATCCAACACCCGAAAAACCGCTTTCCAACATTCGAACATTCAAATTGGGATTGAAATGTGCCAACAGTTCGGCGCTACGGCCCGAATTCGATGGCTGGAAATGAAATAAATTCAGCAGACGGTCGTAATCGATGCAAATCACTTACCCTCGCATTATTTTTGGTACGTTGCGCTTGCTTTTGCTTACCACCCATTCTGTACAATCATTTAACCATCTATGAGTAAAACAGTTGAAAATGTTATGTTCTATTAGAACCTAGTGACATGTAGTAAGGAAATTACAGATTAATCATTTATCGATCGTCAGCACCATCTCAAAGTTAATAGCCCAAGTTTGACATGTAGAAAAAGTTGCATACGATTTAATCAAATTAAAACACACAAAAATTATGAATTTCTAGAAGAGGTTTTAAAACTTCATACATTGCCAAAACAGTTAATAAAAAGACTTTTGAACTAAAAGAACCTTTTATATATTATGTTTTAATTGTCAGCTGTCATTGTGACTACTGCATTCACATCATTTCGTTTGAAGAAAGTTTTTATAAATATACTCTGTCCAGTAGTAAGAAACCAAATAGAAATGCATTTTTATTTGTTTCTGAGTTATTCTTTAAGTTTCTAAGCTTTCGTTGATCGAACATAGAGATAGGCAGACAGATAGAATAAAAACGGGCAATAAACTTAACTAAATCGGCAATTAAAATTAAAAGTTCACTTTATCGTAAAATATATATATATATATACAGTGTGTTCAGTAAGTTCGGAAACACCCGTTTATTTTGAAAACGATGGTTTAAATAAAAATTCTGAATACGTAGGTCGATATTATTTTTTAAAACGCATCTGATGGTGATATGCACTTTGTACTTGAAAGTGTCCATCATGGTCTGC
>JARJDW010018409.1:0-10627 GCA_030264715.1 Adinopsis sp. GC000173 | reverse complement strand
ATAATAGGTGCTAATCAGATCCATGTGTGTTTGTTCATCTTTTCTTGTTACCAGATTGCGATTTTCTCTATGAAATTTAGATCTTAAGTTTAGGTAAAACTTTATGAGATTTGAACTTTTAAATTATGTATTGTGGTATTGTACTACTATTACCTAATGTCTCCTAAAAAAATAACAAATTTATTAATTGAATATTTTAAATACTTCAGAAAACTAAAAAAATGATTAGTAAAAATCGTATAGTTTAGTGATGTTAACATATTGCAAGTTTTTCTGTAAATTTCAGAATTTGAATTAAAAGTCTATGCGTTCTGAACTTTGAGGTGTTTCGTCGAGCTTTTGTGATAATAATAATTCAAAGCCCTAAAAAAATGGAGTAATTTATTTATTACTTCAGATGATCCAAAAATTAATTGGTGGCTATTGCATAGATCAATGTTCTTCAAACTTTCTCATTTTACAAATCCTAAAAGTTTTAAATAAGCTTCTTCAGAAAACCCCATATCAGTCTTAGATACAATTCCAATAATTAGTCCTATATTTATATTATCCTTACTTTCATCTACTTGACTCACCGCTCACTTGCAAATCTCTAAGGACTTTTTAAAGAACACTTATTACTCACTCTTCTTATAAATAGTTGCAGTAACATTAAAATTAAATCAACTTCCAATACTATTCCAATACATCATCATTCTGTTTCATTCACTCCTTCCAATTTTGTTAATTCTTCAATTTTCATTAATATATCAAAAAATATTTCAAAATTTTTCTAATAAACAGTTTTAAGTAGGTATTCTATGACATTAAAACTATTTACAAACTTTGATTAATTTTTCAATTACTACTAAAATATATAGATTTGTTGCAATTTAATGTAATATTTAGTGATTATTCTTTGTCTTTCAGGTGCAAACGACTTGCAATCGTTTGCAGCGTGTGGTAAAGCTCCGAAATCCCTTCAGCGCAATACTACACTACGTTATAACCGTGTTCGATCGTAAATTAATGCAAGATGCACACGCTGGGTCTTTAACCGCAGCGCACACCGCGGCAACACTCGTGTGAACGCCAAAGGGTTCAGAGTTCAAAACTAGCCCATATAGCGATGATATCGCCGCGCGCGGGCATCATTCTTCACGAATGATGATGATGATGGTGCATTGTCTCAGCGCCGCGTGTGTAATTAAGACAAACAACAACAACAACTAGAAACTTACCGATTAGATGGAAAGCAGCTGCATTAATCCGAAAAAGTCGAGCGATGTTTCAGCAAACGGTGCACATATATAAAATATAGATAGATAGATAATCACAACAAAAACACACGCACATACAGATAGTGTATCCAAACGAACTGAAAACGCGCAGGTATAACAGGTAGAGTAAACCGCGATGCGCAGCAACAAACGGTCGGCGAACGAGTGAGTGAGTGAGCGAGCGCCACACTGCACACCAAACCTACCAACGCCAACGTTCGTCACGATCTGATCCAACAGGCTATGTTGTGTTGTGTTGTGCTTGTTGTGTGGAGAATAGTTTATGGTGTAGTAAGGCATATATAGGAGGAAGGGTGATGATACCTGCATTCAAGTTTTTACTATTACGCTCCAGCACGGAATGATTTATCTAACATTATAATAAAAGATATGATTTATGCTAATGTGCGCTCGGATTGTTGCTTATAAGTATTATTTTGATTTAGATTATTATGCAAATATTTTAAGAGCTAATAAATTTATTTTATGCGCCGATATTAATTGTAATCTGGATGTGTGTGTTTGTGCGCCTCATTGTTTGCATAATAATGTCATCATTGCGCCGCTATAACTCTTATCGACGGACTGATTAATCATAAATCATCTGTTTAAATTGGAAGCATTTTGTCAAATTTCATAGATTGAAACGCATTACCTTATAATAATTAGCTGCAACATTTGTATACCTGATCAGCGTTTAAATATGAGAGTATTATTTAAAAAAGTAGCCTATAATTTGCATATAAATATATCAAGATACATAGGTGTTAACACATAATTAAATATATTAATTTTAAAAATGTGGAATAATTGTAATATTAAATTACTGTTTAGAAAGATTATCTGCCCAGTGAGTATTGATTACAACCCGACTACATAGACTTAAGGTAAATGTACTTACCTATAATGGGCCAGCATGAAATAAAATTGCATAACCAAGCATGGATAAACATAGATCGAAGGTACATATATCCAAGTCCCTCCATCCTGGGCTTCTACCTTGGTAACTGAAACAGAAATATAAAAATTTATTAGTATCTGATCTGATTTAAGTTCAACCTATAAGTTTTACTACAGCTAGGGATGTAACCATGGTACCCTTGATACATATTAACCATAGTTAAACTTATAGATTGCGACAGGAGCTTTGCTACGCAATTTTATTTCAACCTGGCCCATCATAGGTAAGTAAGTACATGGCACGTTATAGGTACTTACACTTACTGCCTTACTGCCCAGTGAATGAACACTTTGCATTTGGACTTATATAATACAACTAAAGTGTTAAATAAAAATACTGATAATTATATAAGCTTCTAAAATGCTCGGTTATTCTTAATATCTAAATTTATATCGTTTGTGTTTATTTACTGAAGGGTGTTGATTCACTGGACAAGTTACCCTACGAAGAAATTCTAGTTGCATTTCACACCTTGTTACGGAATTGAGTTCCTTCGACACACGTATCCCCTTGAGATGATTTACGAAAGCCCAGAGTTAGAAGTTTGCATATTGTTGTGGTAGAATGACGACAATCACCGTTCATTTTGGCTTGTATCTACTTCTTAAAAAATAAACATTGATTTAATATCATGTTAATTTCACTAAAGCGTTTAATTGTCAAAATTAATAAATGATTCTAACCTCAAATTTCATATTAAATACTTCTTACATCCAAGTACCTTTCAAATTTCACGACACTGACTTCATAAGCACCCATAATACGAATAAAGCATTTATTAGGGTAGGCAATTAGCTGTGAATTGTGGTAAGCACTTGAGTTGATATTTCTAGTATTTTGCGAACAGGTTCGTTGTCAAACTTGATAATGGGATTAAAAACCCGTCCTCTCAAAACTGCTTTACATGAGATAGTATACTTGCATTTTAGGGGTTGAAATTCTTATAATTTTTGACAAATTCAACCCCATAAAATTTACCTATGACAACATCATGCTGCTTTAGAACATTAGTCAGTATCGTGAAACCTGAAATAGACCTTACTTCAAAAAAAACAATTTTCAACATGAATTAACTAAAGTTGAAATACAAAATTAATCAATAATTTATGGAAATTTTAAAAACAAACATGCCATAATGCCAAACTCAAACTTGCACATTTATAACATCGAAACTGACAGCTCTTATAACGAATGTTTTGCTTTTTTCTGCAAATATTGTTATATTTATATTTTATGACACAGTTATTTAAATTTATATTTATTTTTATATTTATTACCTTCAATAATAAAAAAAACAAAAAAGTTTAACCTCTTTGAGTTTGACAGTTTGAAAAATAAGAAAAATACACCTTTTTGAGGTTATGATGTTGTTGGTTTTGTTTCTACACCGATATCATTGACAAACAAATATTAATGTTTACCTATTTTGTACAGTCTTCTCGTCGCACATAAATAATATGATTTATATTTCGTGCATAACTTATTTGAAACGCGCCACAATTTATATCTAAATGCACACAAACTTTAATTCATAGTAGTAGAAAGTAAGGTTTGCAACCAACTATACTGCTATGTATATTATTAGCCGATGGTAGCGCCAAGTTTGTAAATCTCGCATTTAAAAACAAAGTGAGAGTGAAAAGTTTTTCGAATCGTTTTCGTTAGCTTAGAATTGATATTGATGGTAAAGTTTGAAGATTGTTGTAGTTGCGCCATGGGTGGTCAGTGGATATTAGCAGAGCATTTAAATATTAAAAGTGATTGTTCAACTCCAACTCTCGATTCGATTCTGGACCAGAATGGAACCATGGAAGCCGGAATGATTGACAAAATCGAGAACTCTTTTACTGACTATATACGATTTCCACGTGCAAAAAGGAACCAACTCCGTAAATTTCTAGATTTGAAGAGATTACTTTTTAAATATATGTATAGAGATATTTAACCGTAATTATAAAATTATGTACGAACAGAAAATACATGAACTTGATTGCTCTTTTACAAATTGAGTTAAGTAACTTAATAACTCGCTACGTGATTTGCAGGAAAGAAGTAAAGTCCGTTTCAACTTTGACAACACTGACTTTTTAAGCAGCAATAATACAAATAAAATATTTATTAGGGAGGGTATTACCTACGCATTGTGGTGGGTACTTGAGTTGAACATATTTCTAGAATTTTGCTATAGAGTTTGTACTCAAACTTAATAATGGGTTGTAAATATTTATTTGCATTTTAAGAGCCAAAAATTCTTATTATTTTTGACAAAGTCAACTCTTAAGATATACCTGGTTCAACACCATGCTGTTTTATAACATTAGCCAGTGCCGAGAAACTTGAAACCGACTTTACATTGATTTGTTTTGTCTACGAGTAGATTTATTAAGTTTTAATCCAAAACAAAATATTTTTGGTAGAGTTCAATAGTTGTTTTTTCCATATTATCAAACTATACTTGAAACTATAGTGGTAAGTATATACCTCTAATTCATAATGCAGCTATTTTTTCGCCCAACACAAAAACTTCTTAAATTACAGCTCGGTTCTCACACAAAATATTAGGTTCCTTGCGCACAAAGAGACTTGGTCTAATAGATGCTGCATATATTTTAAAAAGTGTAAGCGAAACAGAACAAACGAAAATCTTGTTTGTTTCGCTTACTCTTAATGAAATCAATTCGCGTATTAGACCAAGTTTCACGGTGTGCAAAGGCCTTTAGTCTGAGTCGTAGCTCGTATCTCAAAAAAACATACATTGAGCTGTTTGTATCTCGAGAACTGAATTAATAATAATCTAACTGAAGTATGAAAACTGATGATTAAATAAAACACAATTAAGATTAGAACTAATATACTTCATCATTATTATTTAAATAAATATATTACATTAACAAATTTATATACTCTTGTTTATAATTTCTTTGCCAGTCATGCATATAACATTAAAAAGAGAATGTGCATTGTATTTTTTATATATTTTTTTTTCATAATTATTTTGAATAACATTTATGATAATAATAAAACTGTCACAGCTTACTGGTAATGTTTATAGATCAACATTTATATCTTACAAACAAATCATTTTCATTTTTTCATTTCTTCTTTTATTTTTTTTTCACCTAAAATCTCATGACTCTTTAACTTGCACAGCAAAAAGATCGTAAAATGAAACGGAAGTATAGTTTATATCTTTTATCTATGCGTAATATGTTTTGCTATTTCAATGCAGTAAATCAATTTGGAGAATAATATGTATTATATATTACGAGAATATAGTAACAAAAGGGCGATTTCTTGTCAAAAATAATTAGCGATTAGGTTCTAGAAAGGCACATTATATAAATAACATGAATGTGTGTATTTTACGTGAATGTTGCAAGGAATCACCGCACTATTGAAATCATTTGGTGGTTGATTGAAATTCCCAGTAAACATATTCGTTGTCTACACTCTGTGTTTTTAGTTGTATTATTTTATTGCTGTGTACGTGATTCCATCCAACATCCATGTGAAAAAACTAAAGATATTAAACGTAGGTTATCATGCTCGTAAATTTAATATCTTTACTTCATTGAAATAGTTGATAACAAAAATAGATGACTAATTATAAGCGGTATTATAACATTACACCTACAATTAGCATCTATCGTCTTTATATCATTTTTCATTTTTCTTTAATATAATAACAAACACATAAATCTGATTGATTTGAAAAAAATAGTTACTTGTGACTTATATTTTTAGAGTTTCTGGGTCGTTTACACCTAACTTGTATATGATTGACACAAATATGGAATAATTATTTAAGTAGTTACTCGTTTTATACATAATAAATTATACTCATCATCATAACATATAACAAAGAACCCTTTTCTTTTAAATTAATATTATTAAACATATGGCACATGTTAATTTGTTCAATTAATAAATAGATGAAAAAAACATTGTCATTTCGAATCAGAATATGTTAAGCAGTCTTATTAATATTTTTTAATAAATTAATCTAGATACGAAAATTAGAAGCTATTATTAAAATTATGAAACACATTTTTGTACTATAAAACTAATCAAACGATAATAATAACATTTCGACACACACACAAAATAAGTTTAGTTTTCATGTAGAGAAACGCAAAGGTATTGGAAGGCAATTTAGCGATTAGTAACGAAAACAATAAATGTATGACTGCACTTGATGAATCTTTGATGTAATAATAATTATAAAAACATACACAGATAATTTATAAATAATGTGTAATTTCGTTCTTTACAACAGTCGAAATAAAAAATTTGTGACCACATTAAATATGTTTTAATAATTATTATCAAACCAAAAACAATGTTCTCAGTATATAATATACGTTCCGGCGGAAGCTCAAATAAATTAGATTAATTAAAGTCGGATGGTTTGGTAAAAGTTTTTGCCAGCTAAGAAAATCAATAGAATGTACACACAGAATGGTTTGTTTTTGTTGAGTTGAGAAACACTTTAAACAATATACTGACATGCATTTATAAAAAAATATTAATGATTATTCCAATTGGATTTTTGAGTGCTGTACCTAAACAGCTGACAATGTTTTATAAAACATAAAATTAAATGTATTAAAAATTTAATATACTACTGCGACAGAGTTGTGTTTTTTTAATATATTTTATGTTATTTAGAACACAAAAAATTATTTATTAATAAAAAGTAATACTGGAATGTAATAACTCGTTAAGAAAATATATTATATAACAAATTATACATTAAATTAACTGTCATAATAGTTAGCGTATCAATTTTGATCATCTTTATTATTATTCTTATTATTAAAATCAAATGATGAAATTCTCATTTTCTTTGTATAAAAATATCGTATTTACTCTTTTCGCATCAAAAACGTTGTTGCTTCATTATTTAAACAAAATTACATGTTCATTCAATTTGATTGACAGTTAATTTGATATATTTTATAAAATATTTCGTTATAGAAAAATTACTATAAAAATATAAATATGAAATTAGTTATAAATATATTATTATAATGTCGAACAACAGACATTTATTCTTACACCTATTTATCTATTTATCATCTGTTTCTTTCATTTCATTTCAATTCATTTCATTTCATTTGAATATGATGCGGGGATTATGATAATTTAAAAAATTAGAAAAAATAATTGATTGTCTGTTGGAAAACATTATTCGGTGTGCATTATAAACGAATATGTATATGTATGTATGTGGACAATACAATATACACATCGGATGGGAAAGTACAAAAACTCAATTAGAAAGAGAAATCAAACAGGGAAGATGACAGGGCACTTCATATCTAATATTTGCTCGATCGAGAAAAACAATTAGAAATGCCACTGACATCTTCCCACGTCATCTCATTCGGCGGGCGTATTGCTGCTCGATGCCCATCGATCGAATTCAATTCCAGAATCGGGACTGACGCCGATATGCGTGAGCGGGCTCAGAAAGTCCGAATGCTGTTTGCACTTGCATTCCTCCGTCAGGCCGCAATTCGTGCATTTTTGCAGACGCTGCGTGGCGTGACGACGTTCGCGCTGCTTCTGTTCGTCCTGCTGCTTGAGCGATTCCATTAGGGCGGCGGGACTCTGCGACGATACGTCCAGTTTCAATTCCTTTTCAAAGTTGTGCAGCTGCTCCATGAAATGGAAATTCGGCGCGATGTTCGATTTACGCGAACGCACCAAATTGAACGCGTCGTTTAGGTTCAGCGAACATTTGTACATTAGATAGGCGACGGTTATGGTGACTGATCGGCTGATGCCAGCTAGACAATGTACTAGGATACCTTTTTGGTTGTTTCTTGCTTCATCTAGAATGATAAAATAAAATGTAATACGTTACATATTATATTTTGGGGAGCAAAAGACAATATCTTGGCCAGTATTAAAAACAAATCGCTTCAAAATAATAGAAAATGATTTAAAATTGCTGTTGAATTTCCATCAGCCTAAAGGTTTGCACTATTTTCTACAATTTTTTTATTACTTTATTTTAAATTCAAATTTACCGGACAGATAATTTTATCATTTAGTTGCAGTAAAACTAATTCGAGTGTAACGACCAGTTTACGGGCATCAGTTTGTCAGAACTAATAAACTGAACAAAAAATAATATATAATGATTCTATTAAAGGTGGCAATGTTTCATAAAAGTTTGAGAAACACTGCGCTAAAACATTAGTTGTTTTTATAAATATAAATTTGATGTACGAATTTCTAATTTCTATAATTTTGATGTTAATATATCATGCATTCATTATATTTCGTCGCCAAATATAAATCTAAACCGAAAATTCTATTAAGATGACCTCGTAGAGAACTGTTTCGTTTAACGCTTTGAATTTCTTGGAACGTATCCCCCTTCTGTGTGTGTTAAGCGAGGTCTTACTGCAATTAATTTTAATCAAACTAAATGCGTAAAAATAGATTTTCCCTTCCTGTTATATAAATAATCATTATTATTTTTGAATAAAAAACGACTTTAAAAATAATATTCCCAGTTTGTATTAATAATAAATTTCTTTTTAAAGAAAAAATATATTAATTTCCATTTTCATGACCGAAATAGAAGCGTGGGATGTTCAGATTTGTACATATTTTAAATAAAGATTTTGTTTTTATTTATACAAAATCCATTTTTAGCTACATTACCATTCAATTTGGCTAATGCGGATACATAATTATGTAATAAACTGCAATTCCAGTTATTGATTCGCACATCATTCATAGAAATAGAGAAAAAGCGCGTTGGCTTCAGTGTGTACATGTATGTATAGCACAGTATAGCTATATAGAACGCACCATTCAAAACATTTCTATGAATGAATTAACAATGTGGCGGTGTGTAAGTGAGTGTGTAGGTGGGCTCTAAAGGTTCCCCACCAGCACTCCGCCAACGCCACCACCACCGCCGCCGCCGCCGTTAGCGCTTCGCTTCCATCCATGCAGTACGCCCACACACCGTCTGAATTTTCTTCATGTTACGCCGCTCGGGCTATTGATTTTCGAGTTGGCGAATGAGTTATAATACATGTATAGCGAAACAAAATAGCGGACACGATGATGGCAAAGCAAAAGAAGTGAAAATAAAAACTACCGGCTGCTTTGATATGCTTTAGAAAAATGCTCCAGATATATATAAATAGAATATTGATTGGTTGCTTTACCTATGAATGAGATTGCTTTTGGGAAGTAGCTCGCCAGATTCTGCGACCAGTGATCGGTGATTGGAATTTGCATGTATTTGATACTGCCTAAATCTTGAAATACGTTAGGTAAATCGGGTGTAACATTTAACACGTACTGAAACAAATAAAAGATACATTTTATTAGGAAATTGCCAATATTTAACAACATCGCTGTTTTATTGAAAACGCAAATAGAGTAAACAGTTGGAAATAAATAATAAATACGAGAAAGGGAATATAAAATGATACATCTAGACAGGTTGGTAGATATATATTTTTGATCTTCTGCAAAACTAATAAAACTTTTTCCATCTTTTAATTAATTTTGCAAGGAATTTGTAACGTTCTAATTTTTATTGCATTAAAACTTAATTTACAGATAGATACAAGAACATTGCAAACTTTGCAATGTTAATATCTAATGTCTTTATATATAAAATTAATTTTTAATAAACTTGAATTATATTCCACTCGAATGAATAATATCGACTTCAATTTTCTATCCGCATATACTTGTAGATCGGTGGTTCTCAAACTTTTGTAACTTGAGAACCAGTAAAATATCTTTGTATGAAATTCTTATATTAATGAATAAAACAATTGTAGGTTTTCCTCCCAAAATGTCAATGTTTTTACAAAAAATTTGAGTTTGGAACACTCACTAAAAAGTTTTATTTCTACATTGTAATACTTGATAAGATAAAAAATCTAAAAAATTGTAGAATGCAAAATTTAAAAATGTTACTCATTGATAATTTCTTATATAGTAAAAGTCGTGCTAATATCATGGTGGAAAGGCCCACAAAAAGCAAATAAACTTCGTTTTTCTATTAAATATATGACATTTCGTTTATTATTAACATACATCTGAAGATAGCTATAAATGAATGTTAAGGATAACCGAAGCATCAAATAATTCATTTATAGCTATCTTCAGATGTATGTTAATAATAAACGAAACGTCAGATATTTAACACAAAAAGAAGTTTATTTGCGTTTTGTTGGTTTTTCCACCTCGATATTGGAGCGATTTTTATTATATATAATATGATAAAATATGGTTTATTACTTTGGACGAAAAACTATCCAGATTTACTAGAAATTATACCGAATCAAACCAAGACACCTTTTTTTACTAATAGTACTAATCTGGTAAGTATAAGAATTGAAATAATACAACATTTTTGCGTAAA
>JARJDW010018408.1:0-20028 GCA_030264715.1 Adinopsis sp. GC000173 | reverse complement strand
TACAATTCAATGTAATACAGGGCAACATTATACAACTACAAACAAACCCAGAATTTAAGAAATTGGTGTTTGAAAAAAGGAAATGAAATAGTTTCTAAATACTAATAGTAATTCAATTATAGGTGGTACATCGTTTGGGAAACATTTGGTCCATGATTTAGATTTAAAAAGGCCTTGCACTTGTCCACTCACACGTAAGCGCTGCTACTGCTTCAGGCCGCATTCGAACCAAAGCTGGCTGTTCAGTCGCTACACAACAGGATGGAAATGTGGCCTGCATGCTGATTGGACTGAATTAACAAATTGCGTTGATGAGAAGCTGGATGAGATGGAAGGCCACATCGCAAAGCGACGTTATTTTTATATAACCCTTCTCCGTGAGCCCGTAGCTAGATACCTATCGGAATTTAGGCATGTACAAAGAGGCGCTACGTGGAAGGGCAGCCGTCATTATTGTCACAATCGTGCAGCTACCGATGAGGAACTGCCACCGTGCTACACATCGGAAACATGGGAACATGTGCAGCTGGATGATTTTATGGGTTGTGAATCCAATTTAGCGATTAATCGACAAACACGCATGTTAGCTGATTTGGAATTGATTGGATGCTATGACATGAGCTACATGCCATCGGCCGAACGTAATCGCGTAATGCTAGCGAGCGCTAAAAAGAATCTACAATCGATGGCGTTCTTCGGACTGACCGAACACCAGAAAATCTCGCAATATATATTTGAAGAAACCTTTAATCTTCGTTTTGCAATACCGTTTGAGCAAAATAATGCGACAGTTTCTAGTCATACAATGCCAACGCTTACAGCTGAGCAAGCAACAAAAGTCGCTCACTTAAATGACCTAGATATAGAGCTGTATGATTTTGCAAAGAAGTTACTATTTGAGCGCTTCAATAAGTTGAAAGCGCGAGATCCGAACTTTGAGCAGCGCTTTAAACATCTTGGCGAGATACCAAACAAGTTCGGCGTGACAGAATTTGATTGGGACAAATTGGACGATGACGTCACTTCTAATCCCGTCTGATATGATTTGGGGCACGTTTTGCACTGACAAATCATATTTGTAATCGTTATTGAGCCTTAATTGATTGAGAGCGAATGTGCAATGATGGATTATTTTATTTAATTAAGTGTGATTGATTGATTTGTACAACGATATCATCGAGATTTGCATTTATATGATAAGTATAGTTACATTTAGATTTATTTATTTCGAGAGTGAAAACGTGCGCATGGAAAGTATATTTGTGTGAATATAGAACCTGAACAAAACTCGGTTAATAGAATTTTACCAAAGATTGTGTTAAAATTTTAATCAATGAACTACTTTTAATCATTTTAGCTATTAGTAAGTATTTTGTGATAAGTTCGTTTTTTATACGTTTTTCTATTTTAATTAGTTAACATTAAGATGAAGAATACTTGATTATCGTCTTTAGTTTGTATGTCTACTTAAACAAGTCAATGCTTTAATAATTAATACTGATTAATGATCTCTTATTGATGAACAAACACTTAAATGCAATTTGTGCACATTTACTTTCCATTTATAAAACTCACGATTAATAATACACTTCACACAGGGTTGTTTAATGTATATACATGTAAATAATATGACTTGTGTGTAGATAAAATACAAAACAAAACAAAAAAAATAAGAAAATAAAACACAACAAATAATTTATTGTTTAGAAGTGCAGATAATAATGTTGAATATATTGGAAAATACTGCCATATCAAGATTGTTAGTCGATGATAAAGACACGGATGAACAAAATATAAGTACCTATATTTTAACTGTCATTTATTATGTTAAATAATGTTTAGACTGATTTTAATTGTAACACGTAAACATGTATATTTATTACTATTATTTTTTTTAATAAGTGACTTCCAAATAATTTCCTAAGTTCTAATCTAATAAGTGATGGAGAGGATTATTGTAAGAAATTGTAGGAATATGTATCAGAAAGTGATGAAATTGTAATATAAGAAATATTTTAACAATAAAGTTGTTTAATAAAATTTAATATTTCATGTTACAATATCCAATTATGGAATACAAAATGATTGCATTACCATCCATTTATATTCTGTATAGATAAATAATGTAACTTACCTACGTAACATATTGAGTATACAGAAAAAGTCTCTGGATTCAGAAACTTCACAAACTGCTCTTACACTATGCATTTTTTATAGATGAAGAAAATATGACGATGCCGCTTTTGGAGCACGTCATCGCGAATAATAATGCATATCTTGTCTAGACATTCCTACAGCTAGACATTGCAACATTTTGTTACTAAAATATTTGTATTCGAGTTGTGATGAAAAAGTACTTTGAGGCTTAAACGCTTTCTGTCTGTTTTGTGAAAAATTGAATAGCGTGAATGCAACCCAGCCCGTCTAGTACGTTTGTATTATACATAATTTGTTTTTAAAATAACTTCTTCCAAATAATTGCTTATTTTTAATGCCAATTAGTTTACAGGACCCAATAGTTTATTGTAAATACTTCTCATTGAAAGAAATCAGGTGCAATCCAATCTTGGGAACAAGAAAGCCAAACATTATTCTGAAATATCGCTGCGCCTACCCCAGAAATGGGCCAAGAAACAAACTAACATTATAATATTGGACAATTTTGATCTAATAGATGCAACACTGCACTCTGTCTCAACACATTCAAGCAATTGTTTAATTGCTGTGAGTGATTTAAAATTAAAAATAAAAGTCTTCATTTTCATCCGCAAAAATGGGTTTCAGCATTTTAAAGGCCAAACGTCGATTCAAAATTACAATCCCTGACGAGAATATTGAAAAAGTATTCATTTTTTCCCCTTTGACTTCTTGTAAATCAACTAGTAACACCAAATTTAGTTAGTAATTTTATTGAAATGAAAAAATATTTAATATATGACATAAATAAACAATATGTATTTTTCTTACTAGTAAAGAATCATTTAGGAGAACGAGGAGAACATACTGGGCTCTCCTGACGCAAACACTCCACATCATTGAAGATGACTTGCGCACCGCCACCGCAAGTCGGCACAATATCGGCCTTGTAAACTTTCGTCTCCAAATCGCCATCGATGTCCGGCTCTTGCGCGATCAAACAGTACTTGGATTGCTTCGAATTGGTTATATCACTAGCCTTGCTCAGCTTCGTCACGGATTTGCGCTTCTTGATCGCCGGCTGCAGGACGGTGCCGAGCGGTACCGGTTTAACTGAATTGTGCTCCAGCCATACATCGCCGGCGGATCGCGATCGACGGCGGTTAGATTGTGCGTAGGCGCGATGTCTTGCCATGGACGGTGTGTGCGGCTGCATCTGCATGTAAGTTGCCGTGGAAACTGGTGGCACAGATAGTTGCGTTTCACTCGTAGGATCAACTTTGCTTGGTTCTCGATTGCTTGGAAGTCTCGCTTGACTTAAAATCTCATCATCATTGCTTTCCAACACCTGGCGCATTTTTAGTATTTTATTTTCTTGCGAGTACATGCGAGCGTTTAAATGATCTCGCTGTTTGCGCAACTTCTCATCCAGTTCCTTATTTATCTTTTCTTCGCGCAAAATCATTTTGTGCCTCTGCTTTTGTCGATCCAGTACATTTTGATTGAGTTTTAGATCCTTTTCATCCAAACGGCGACGTAGATCTTGAACCAATCCATTCAATTCTCCGTTCTTGCCTTCCAGAGAATCATTCATCTTCTCCATATCCAAAACTTTCACTTCTAGATTACCGATCTTCTTTCTTTCTTTCCTAAGCTGCAGTTGGACGCCATTCAATTCCGTCGATTTCAATGTGAATTCTTGATCGATTTCCATTAAACGCTTTCTGAAGTTTGAGATTTTAACATCCAGATCCCGATTGAATGCAAAGCTTTTCTCTCGGCGCGTGTACAACGTTTTCAATAGACGTTTCATCGATTCCCCATAATTCTCGATATTCTCCAAGTCCAACTTAGGAACTTCAATCTTCGGCCCGAAAACAATTGGCGCTGCTGTTTTAAGTCTACTCGATGGCGTTGGCGCCGTAGGTGTGGCCTTCACCTTCTGCACCTTTCTGTACGGTGTGTATCTCGATTCGGGACGGACAACTTTAACATCTTGCGTTAGTTCGGCGAATTTCATCACTTGCAGATTCTCTTCGTAGTCATGCGACGATGGATTTATGCAAACAATCATTTGCACCTTACCCTCGCCCTCGAAGTAGTTTTTAAACACCAAGGTAAGCCGGCTGTCTCTGTACGGCACCAAGCGATTGGCGTTGTTCAATTGATTGTCGCGCAAGATTTCCATACAGGATCGAAGCGACATCAACGAGTTATTAATACTGCTAGCTTCTTTCAATCGCATGCCGGTGTTTTGCGTGCGACTTGTTCGTTCAGATCCAGCCAGATCAACCAAACTTAATTGACCAACTTTTAGTAAATTTCTATCTGGAATGACACGCTCTCCTTGGCTATTCAAACTAACCTGCTCTAATTGAACGACACGAATAGTAAAAATGGAATGACTTCTGCTTGATTCGGCATTTAGAATGGTGTGTCCCATTCGTTTACGCTTCTGGCCAAAGTTGAACAACTCAAACGTTTCAGCAGCTGATTTAACTTCCACTTCAACAACACCATTAATGTACATATTCTTATTAGCATCTTCGCGTAGAATTTTACTCTGCAATGTTTTGCCAGATGATTCATCTAACAAGTCATACATGGTATTGTTGTAAATTTCAGTGTAAGATACAAAAATGGCATAAAGATTGGTTTCGTTGACGCCTAGAATTTTTGTACCATCATTTGTGTACAAACTCTTGCTTTCCCCGCCAGCCTTCCGCTTCAAAGAGCTTTTATTTCTGTTTTCTTGCATACGATCATCCTTTGCGTCGCATTCGGCCTGCACTTCAAAGCCGTTCATTCGATCTGATTTGATCACGAATTTTGGCGCTTGAAACTCACCAACCGTATTGAAAATTGTATCAATGCAGCGTGGCATGATGCCAGGATTGTAGGGATCGCCAGTTAATGTGTATGTTTTTCCAGATCCGGTAACGCCGTATGTAAACAATAGGCCATTTTTGCCTTTCAGCAAATCTTCCAGTAATGGATAAGCGACATGTTCAAATACCTCCTTTTGGGATGCATATGAAGTGAATATGTGTTTAAATGCGTAATGATAATCCTTTCTAAGTACTTTTGATTCGGTTGGGCATTGAATGGACAACACAGTGGGCGATATTAAATGTATGCACGTCGCTTCTGCTTCATCCTTTAAAGTCCTCAATCGGCAGTAAACATTTACTGGATCACGAACTCGGTCAGATTCTGAGCTTGATGAGCAATTAGATTTCTCTCTACGTGGTGTCTTGGCCGCCACTCTACTTGCAGAAGGTGTCATAAACATTTTTATGGTAAAATATTACTAAAAACTATTATAACAAATCGATAAGGTAACAATGTTTAGAACGTTTCAATTCAAACCACAATTGACCGTTTTTAACCGTTAAAAATTGTTGGTAACACAGATTCCTTAGATTCCTTATTTCAATATCGCACATGCGCATAAAAACTTTGATTTCTATAAATTGTTTCAACATATTTTGCATTAAATAACTAAATAATAATTGAATTTATAAACAGAATGCGTAATTTACGTGTTTGTTACTTCTACTAAACAATAATTTAAACAATATACTGTACATTTATTTAGTAGATTTAGTAGACTCAATATTCTTTTCTTGTCCGAACACTACCGAATGTAACATTATTATTAAAATTTTATTTAAATTTGTACTAGTAAAAATATTTTTAATTCAATTCTTTTAATTTAAGTCGTTGTAAATGTATATTTTAATTCTTTACGTATTAAAAATAAATAAAAACCATCAATTTGTAATCTCGGATAAATTCGTGAAGAATGTCAAAAATACTTTTTTCGATTTCGGAATCATTGAAGTGTTGTTGGTGTTGTTGTAGTTCTAACCTCAAAAACTATCAACTGTGAGTTTAAAAAAGATACAAGAAATATGGATTTACCTTACGTAGAAATGAATTTAAAGGAAATCAAGCAGGATTTGCTAAAAGGAATACACGAATGTAGAGAACGTGGCTTACATCATACGGTAAAATGGCTATCGGAACTCAACTTCGCTATTAAACATGTTAAATTGGAGACAAATGAACATCCCCTATTTCAAGACGATTGCGGTGCAGAATTGGAACAGTATTTACTAGCAAAATCGTATTTTGATTTAAAAGAATACTATCGAAGTGCACATTTCGTCGACAATTGCACGAAACCGAAACCACGATTTTTATATTATTACTCTGTATATTTGTGCATGGAAAAGAAGAAATTAGATAATATGACTGATGCAACTTGTCCACCCGATCCTACAAAGAATCAGGATCTGAAAAACTTGTGCAAACTAATTCAAACAGACTATCATGAGAATAAACTAGATGGATACTGTCTGTATTTGTACGGCGTAGTATTGAAGAAATTGGATTTAATCGATCAGGCCATTGAAATATTTGTTGAATCTGTAAATCAAACACCTTTATTGTGGGGTTCGTGGCATGAACTCGCACTTCTCATACCAAACAAGAATAAGCTAACTAGTTTGGCGCTACCAAATCATTGGATGAAGCAATTCTTTCTAGGACATGCGTATTTGGAGCAATTGAATAACGATGAGGCGTTAGAAATTTATCGCAATTTGCATGCGCAAGGTTTTGAGAAGAGTACATTCTTAATGGCACAGACTGCGATTGTTTACCACAACAGAAGAGGTTTGTATAGTTGGATATTATAACGTAATACATTATGAATACTTGTAGATTTGGATAAAGCGATTGAAACATTCAAAGATTTATTGGTTGATGATCCATATAGATTGGATAATTTAGATACGTACTCGAATTTGTTGTATGTGAAAGAATCGAAGAGTGGCTTGGCTACGTTAGCACATAACGCTGTTACGGTGGATAAATATAGGGTGGAAACATGTTGTATCATTGGAAATTATTACAGTTTAAGATCGGATCATCCCAAAGCAGTGCTGTACTTTCAACGCGCTTTAAAATTAAATCCACACTATCTTTCTGCATGGACATTGCTGGGGCATGAGTTTATGGAAATGAAAAATACCAATGCTGCAATACAAAGTTATAGGCAAGCTATAGGTAAGCTGCGAGAAGGCAAATAAAATGGAATTTCAATTTAAATCATTTTAAATCAACAATCGTTACTTGAAATGTGTCCGCAAAATTGTGAATACAGTTCGAAAAGAAAAAAAATCTTTTAATATAAATAATATATAGCACAGAGTTAATTATAAATATATAAGAAATCATAAATATATTTTATGTAAACTGTTAAGCGATGTAATATAAAATCGTTAATCGAGGTACATAAAGTAATATTTATATAGAGTACAAATAGTTAGGAAAATTTTCACGCAATTTGCCAAAAAACTGCAAAACTTATTCGAAGTTATTATGTTTCTTTTTAAACTGCCGCGTCAAACACTCCATTATTATACTGAAATATTCAACAATTTGTAATAATGTTTTAAACTTGTAAATGCATATCATATTTTCAGAAATAAGTAAAAGAGATTATCGAGCATGGTATGGATTAGGCCAAACGTACGAAATCCTAAAAATGCCATATTACTGCTTATATTATTTTAAACAATCACAGCAGTTACGACCTAACGATAGTCGCATGATAATCGCTCTAGGTGAAACATATGAAAAACTGGAGAAAATCGACAATGCGCTCAAGTGCTATTATAAAGCATATCATGTCGGTGATATAGAAAGGATTGCGTTAATTAAATTGGCGAAGTAAGTGTTTATACGTATGCAGTGAATGATTAATTACACTCCAATGTATTTCAGATTGTACGATAAGCTAAATATGACCGATAATGCAGCAGCTGCATATACTGAATACTGTTTGAAGGAAGATGAATATAAAGCGGCAGGATACGATGAGCAAGTGGAAATTTATAATGCTGTATTGTACTTGGCAAATTATCATTATCAAAAAGGACAGTTAGATGAAGCGTATACATATGCATATAAGTGTTTGGAACATGATGAGGTAATACGAATTATTATTATGTTGATGCATAATTATTATAGATATTTCTTTTCGCTCGAAATTATTTTTATTTTCATTTATGATACAAAATTAGTCAAATTGAAAAAAATTGTATTTAAATTTAAAGTGAATCTAGTCAATCTTTCTATGATTTTTAATAACATTTTTGTGAAATACGAGGTGAAGTCAACTATTATCCGCAATGTGGTTATATTTCTTATTATGTTGGTACTACTGATACATTCAAGGCAGATGTGATATTGTTTTTCACCAATTTTCTGGTAATTTTAGCTTCGAATTGTAAGGTAATTCTTTTTCATTTTTAATGTCCAATTTGTATTTTTGTGAATATGTTGGAGTGTTCGAGCTTTTATATGTAAGTTTTTGCAAATCTTATTAAAACTTCTTATTGAGACGAATAGCGAAAGAGAATCGGTTGAAAGTTGTGAAGTTTTGCAAAATTTCATACTGAAAGCATCATGGAACATTTTTATGAGCTTTCTGCTAACAAATGCGCAATTATATTTTATGTACAATCGGTTTTCAGGGAATTACTCTGTTAGCGCGTTTTTCTCCATAATATCATAGAACACATGCTACTCCTTGCTATATTATGCACCCTCATTGACTTTGTTTACTTGACCACATTTATGATTCTTGCTGTACAAGCGTAACACTAAGATTTAATTCAGGATTAAATATTTTGCAATATTTATGTATACTAAAAATATCGTTGCGAAACGGTTAAATTGGAGCCGTTCATATTATGTTGCAATACTCGAAACGTACCCAATTCGTGTTTTCTACATTATGTATTTTGAATCGAAGGGCAGGAAGGCAAAAAAAATAGTAAAATTATGCATCAATTATTATATTTATTCAATAATATATATCACAATGTCAAATTCACAGACAAAAGATCAAGCAAAGTCTCTGCTAAAAACAATTGCATCCATTCGAGGCGAGCAAGAAGTCGGCCAAGTGCAAATGGATGAAACATGCAATTCGAACCTAGATGAAACTAACAATTCCAGCATGGACATGGATATGTCGACTAGATCATAGCGATGTAATTTAATATGAATACCTTAATTATTAAATCTATTTACAATATCACAAATAATGTTTGGTCAGAGTTACAATAACTAATAATAAACTGTGGGTGGATATCCATAATTGTGGTAGGCATACTCATAACTGTGGTAATAATTGAGGTATGGATGATAATAAACCGGCCATGTGTAGACTGGATAAACTGGAATCAATTGCACTATGCCGCAATTCAAACTGCTCTTGTAGTGGTGTTGTTGTTGTTCGGCAAATACCATATCATCTAAGTGTTCAAACTCCTCCATGTCGAAACTTCTGGAAAACCTCATGATGTATGTGCAGTCTGCATTAAGCGTGGGTGGTGGCATACAAATATGTCCGCCTATTACATCCTTTGGTGGTGGTTTTGATGTGCCCTTTAAACCACGTATCTTCGTTTTTTCTATAGGACGTGCCAACGGTAGCTTAAATTTTTCATACTCCTCGTGGAGCTCGTCTGTAGGAAATATTGGAACGATGTTCCCCGTCGATGTGCGCTGGTAACCGTGTGATTCATGCGACTGTAAGTAAATTATCAAATTAATATCAAATAATGGAATAGTTTGATAACAAAAATATTTGACATACCTTAATTGTGTGAGAAGATTGTTTTCCAAACATGACTATTATTGAGATGTGAACAGGTAGAAGATTCAGGATGTAATGATGTCCCCTAATTAGTGCTATCCTTTATATTCAAAGCTTGGTGGTGGGGATGAAGTAATTGGTATTAGCACAATAACAATCCGTCTCAAAAACTTGTTCGTCAAAATTGCACTTATACGAAATGTACGTTGGAAAATTATTCACTGCTTTATTTTTTGTTTTAAAATCAAACTTTTCCACCAATTTTCGTTTAATCTTCTTCGCGATGCTAAATATTTTACGCACAAGCTTATTCGTTGAATTTAGCGGATCGTAGTAATTGAATTCTTCCAATTTGTCCAGTAACACAAAACTTTGATCCAAATTTCGGTCCATTATAATATTACCACTAAAAAATTCGTCCGAATATTTCGTGTTTCGATTACAACGAAACAAGAACGATCTTGACGGATCTTCTAGTTCCGACTTAAACTTGGTATAATCGAAATCAACTTCATCGCGAACCATTAGTTGCTGGCCAAAAATCGGCGTTGAACTTCTATGCAGGTAACTGTTGTTATCCATGTCACAAACGTAGGTACAATGATATTAAGACTAGGTAATGAGGGGTATTTATCCCTATTTCAAAGGTATAGTAAGAGGTTTCCTGGAATTGCCGATTAGAATGTTAAGTACTTCTCCATGACATTCTTATGGATTCCAGATAAGATTTTAATATTGCGCTTTCTTAATTGCAGATCGTATTCGGATAATCGAATGCGTTGATTAAGAAAATCAATATCCACTGCTTGTTCACTTGTCTCGATCGAATTATTGTTGTTTTTATTTAAACGCACATGTCCACTGATAAGCCAATCTGGTACATTTTTTAATCCACGCACTTTGTATTTGTTACGAGAATATTGTATTTGTAAATTATTTTTCCAATCACTATAAGATGACTTTTCGCTCGTCATTTTTATTTTCTTTGTCATGGATGGAGTTGATGCGTTAGTTAATAATGCACTCATTTCAGCTTATTCCTGCAATGTATTTGTTAAAATTTTATTACTCAGTGGTATTTATATCGAAAAAGTTGATTCAAATAAAAAGGGGTCATAGGTAACAGGTAGAAAATTAGTTAATCCCTTAATTGTTGTTTCTTGGAAATGGTGCGCAGAGCAATAACAATAAATTGCTTAAAAGCAAATTTTTGAATTTCCATAATAATTAAATGAGTTGTAAATGTTATTAAAATTTATTTATGTGTTGAATTTTTATTGCATCCTCTTGAAATTTGTAATAATGTTGAAATGACAATAATACTAATACATATATGCCATGTTAGTTAATTAAGAAAATTCTAAGAATTTACTTAAAAATAGGTACCTGATAAAAAAACTGTTTCATTTAAACTTATTTTTATAAAATTAAAAAAACATTTAAAATCGCTTATCCAACATCTGTTATTGAATAGCTCAACTACACAAGATATTTAACAATAAACCTTTAAAGCAATGAAAAATTTAATTTAAGATTATTGTGTAACATTTTTGTATAAAATAGTTAAAGCACTAAAATTAAATTCTTTGAATGTTATAAAAACAGAGACTGAATTGAATTCAATAGATGGCGCTACAAATAGCTTGATGAGAATTTTATGATTTCACTTATAAATTGTTAAGAATTAACTAAACAGAAGAACTTAACTACATTTTATATAGAAATGCTCCTGTTTAGTGCAATAAAATATTTAAATTTATTTTTGCCCTTGAGTACTATGTCCTTTTGATAAGGAATGAGTTGTTTTCAATAAACACGAAGAAAAACTGAGTGTACCTATCAATACGTTTCGGCGTTCTAAATAATCGAATTTCTATCACAGCCTACTAATAATCTTTAATTTAGTCAGTAGGTAAGATGCGTTTAAGATTGTGTTAATTGCTTGGTGGATGAATAATTATTAAGTGCATTTAAATGGTATGTGAATCTGCATAAAGAAGAGGCGCAAGCGAGATGATTTAAAGTAAAACAACTCATCTGGTAGTTAGCTTATATACTACATGTGTATTTTTATTTCTACTGAATAATAAATAATCTTGTGTAACACGATCTGATAGCTAAATTATATTGCTTTTGATTGCCATATACTGTATAATTATTGCTATGTCATTCAGAGGCAATCATATGCCAATTAAGATCTCAACTAACCAAATTGCTTTTGATTTTTGTTTCATATATAGAAAATGTATAAAGACATTTCATTTTTATATTATTATTCGCCTATTCATAACGAAAATCATTCCGTGGTAGAAAAATTAAATTAATTAAATACGATATTGTACTTTTAATATTTATGCATAGGTACACTAAAAAGACCAAAAAACTCTTGTTGCATTTTATTATGGATTCGTATGACAGACTGTTGTTGTTTTAAGAGAGGCTGTCGCCATAGTTATCATTTGCATTTTGTTGTTTCGGCGCTAGCTTGATTTAAATTAGACTCAACTCATTTGACAGTGAGTTTTTCGCACTTTATATTTGACAGTTCAAATTTAGGATATTTCATATTCAGAAAATATCGCAGAAAGATATTTAGTAATAATTAATGCTCTGTTGTGATATATTTTGTCAACAGCATACATTTAACAAATTATAAATTGGATTTGATTTTCATATATTTCAGAAAAATTAAATTAAATACGATATACATTCACACAATACAATCATTTATATGTATTACATAAAAATATTTATATACGCAAAAAATAATTAATATTTAATTATTTCCATTATTTATGCGTATTACATTTTTTTTCTTTTGATTGTTTTATTGCATACATTTAACAAATTATTATAAGTTTTATGGTATTTATTGCTGTAATTAAATAAATCCAGTTAATATCCAGTGGCGTACTTGAAAACTTGTTTTTCGCTCTACGCACTTACTACTGTGGTAAACAATATCAAATTGCCATTATATTTGCAATAATATGATTAAATTATAACTATAATATTCAGCTGCTTTGGAAGTATGCTAATAGAATAATAAAATCCTGATATGGAAAATTTTATATTGCAAGTGCTACTACATCGCGATGACGCCAATGAATTTGCTAATTTTATAGAAAATAAAAATATGCCGGCAATTAGCCGTAATATAATTATTAATTGTCATGCCGCAACACAAATATTTATTAGATATTATAGATAATAATAACGCATTAACAACGGCGATCTTTTATTGATTCTAATTATTGTTTTTATTACATTTACCTGTTACACTTGCTTTGAGCAAAATTATGTAAATGCAAATATGTAATTAATATTGTCTTGGTTTTTCCATTCTATCACATCATTATAAGTGAAGAAAATTCAAATATTATTATTTGACCGAATAAATTCAGCTTTATTTTGACTGTTCTTGCAATTATGTTATTAATATTTTTTTGGTTTTTCCATTCTGTCATTGTAAATGAAGAAAATTTAATTCTAAATAAATCTAGCTTAGATTTGGGTTTTCCATATCGCTAAATGTCTGCCAATAACGGTAAACAAAACATATTATTTGCATGTAGATATTATTTCCAGAATATGTCTAGGTATACAGTGGTAGTTTTATTGTTTTTAATTATGCAAATGTGTAGGGTGACTTTTTGTGGATTTAAAACTTGATAAGGGCACTTTGAGTCCAATAATAAGTGAAATGTAGATTCAGATTACATTTTGAATTGTGAGTGTTTATTTAACTGCAGAAAATATCGGAAATTAGTACATTTTTGCTGATTTGTATGCCATTTTTCAGTGAAATGTAGATTCAGATTAGGAGTATTTACTTAAATGCATAAGAATATTGGAAAATAGTACATTTTTGCTGATTTGTATGGAATTTTTAAAACAAAATGATATTTTTCTAACACTTTTGTCCCCACAGAGAATCGCACTCTACACATTTACGTAATCAGGATTTATTATTAAATCCAGCTCACGATTTAGATTAAAAATTGCATATTAATATTATTGAAGGCTTATCGGTCTTGGTTTAACCCTAAAGGTATTTTCCAAGAAAATTTAAGCCGGATACCTTACCTGAACGTAAAGTTTTACTTAAGACGCTATAATATCGGTATAATGTAGAGAACCAAAATTACTTTATGCCAACAATAAAATTAAATTTTCTAGTTAGTTCTGGATATTATGTCTATGAAGATCTAGTTTATTCATAGAGAGTTGGAGAAACAGAATTATATTGTAATGCGATAACTAAAATCACTCAATCGTGATTGTTTCGATTTCAAAATCACGTTTAGCATGAAATCAAGCCCATGTTTTTTTGCCTACAAAATTTAAGCCGGATAGGTTATTTATTTTGTAAATTAAATGCCTGTTTTTCCCCCATTCCAATGATTTCGAACCAAACTATACAAATATTTTCTCTAGAAACACCCAGAGAAGTAAAAGCGCTATATAGCTACTAGCAATAAAAGTAATTTTCTATATCTATGAACTTCTAGTTTATCCATACAGAGTTAGTTACAGGATATGCAACCTGGCGCTGAAATCTACAGTTAGAGAATTACATATATTGTAGTAATGTGATAACGATGATCATTAAATCTTGATTGTTGTTGGCATTTCAAAATCACTTTCCGGCGCATACGAAATCAAGCGAGTGTTTATTTTGTAACACAATGCTAAATGCACCTAAATTATTAAAAAATGTGTTTATAATATGGAAATATTATTTAAAATGTTACTTGATGATTCTGTAATTACATGTAATATTTGTGCATGTTGTTTGGGAGGGATAAAATAAGAAGAGATTAAGTGTACTTAAAAAATTTAATAATAAATTATGGACCTAATATCAGGTAAATAACCCTATCTGTACGAAACAATAAATTCTAATGGCTTAAAATAGGTTATTCTTCTAAATGGAATAAGAGATTTATACAGGTAATTGGTTAACTAATTGTAGTCTGTCTTGCTTTAGAGACAAATAAGTCTATACGATTAATGTAATTTTAATCGCATGTCGTTTTTTTGCTAAAATGTGTGTCGTTTTGTTAAATAAGATAAAAAGTCATTCTTTAGAGACAAATAAGTCTATCTATACGATTAAAATTGTTACAAAATTAACATAGTTTTACACAATTGCAGTTTCATTGCTAAAAAATGTGCCAACTTATTAAATAACATAGCATCCCTTCTAATGGATTAAAACAAGACATTATTTCAAAGGGAATAATAGATTAATAATAGTCTGTCTTGCTTTAGAGACAAATCAGTTTACATACGATTAAATTATTACCAAATTTCTTTCTTTGCTGAAATGTGTGCCAGCTTGTTAACTAAGATAAAATGTTTACATACTACCATCGTTTAAATTAGTTCTGCGTTATTTCGTAATATATAGGAGAAAAAATCACGAATATATATACCAATACAAAACTCATTTCTAACATTTTAAAGACATATTGTTTGCTTCAAAATTGCAAATTCTTATAAGTTTAAAGTTCAAACATTTGAAATCATTGTTAATAACATTTTCGAGATTAGTTGTTGGCAAATTCTCACGCTCTAACATATATGATTTTTAGATTACATTATCAAATGACATTTGCTACTAATTAAGTTTTAATAATTTGTGATCGTACAGAGTCAAAATTAGTTTTGTCACATTAGATATTTATAAACAAGACTAAAAATGTGAAACATAAAAGTGAGGTGCGCACAAGATGCAGAGGCATTTTAAAGTCTTTTACAGCTGAACATTAGTTTACTATTAATGCAATATTTGTTGCTAATTGAGGAGGAATCAGAAATAAATAATAATTTTAAGTTTTAAACAATACTTTTAGCTCCAGCTTTTTTGAACGCTACTAGATTAAAAAAAACCTTATTACTGATAAGCTTTTGTGGGAGATAATTTTTTGCAGGTACATATTCACATTTTTTTGTGCGCTTGATTTTCATTTTAATTTGAATTTATTGCAATGAATAAGAAATTAATCAGCATAATATAATTAATAAAATAATAACAATTTGTATATGAAATTTTATATAAAAATTTAAATTTCAACTAATTATCACCAAATTTGAATTAATTTATGAGCTAACTAGATTACACATCGACGAGGTACGCGCTAATAAATCTTTAAAATTCCATGAGATTGAAAGGATAATTATATGTTTTGTTACCTTTTTTTAAAATTTTTTTTCTTTTTCGTTGAAACAGTTTTATGAGGCCGGCAATTAATTAATCCGCTCTTTATTACATCAACAATAAGCAAATTATATTATAGATGTATGTATGTACAACAACAACAACAACGAACCGTATAAATTTATTGTATTTTTATACATTATATATTATATTATTAATACAGGCGATTATTAATTCCACAAAAGAGGAGTGTTTTGTTGTTACGCCACTGTGAGCGATTAAAGTTGCATAACTAATATAATAATAAATTTGTGTTGAAAATATACTATAATTCAAGTACAAGAAGTAGTAGGAAGGAGGAAAAAATGAGGCTTCGCATTTAAATAAATTATTAGCATATAATTCATATATAAAATGTAATTACATTTAGTAAAATTTAATTATATTAATACATAATTATGTAATTATCTTTGAGCTTGTTAAGGAATTATATTTCGACGTGATTATTACTGACTTGTAATTACAACATTTCAAGATTGTGCATTATAAATTTGTAATTTGATTAACGATCAACAATATTCTATATATATGCTATGTTGGCTCTTTTTTTATTTATACATATATTATATATCGCATAAACATTCCTAGTATTAATTATAAAATTATGAATTATTTATAAACTTGTAAATATAATTTGCAAATGAATTGTTGACTTCATTTTTACTACAACTACTAGTTTTACGACTATTACAAAGTACATACAGCATGAAAAGAAAACATTTTTTTCTTTCTACTAGAGAAAATGCAAGCCAATTATTTTCAATGCATAATTTGACAGTTAATATAAAGTTACTAGCGTCCTATATAAGGACAAACTGTCGAGAGTTATTAATAAAAACATTGTAGGATTAGATATACCTAAATATTTAAGAAGGAATATATTTTTGTGAAAAAGATTGACTAAAATGCTGATTTAATTTAACTGCAATTCAAAACTTTGAACTGTTGCCAAAATTAGACAGAAGATGATTTAATTTAAGAGTTTTTAATTATGAATTTTCTAATAAAATATAAAGCTATCGTTTTTTTTTTCTTTGCGTAGGGAGAAGTTTTTGCACAATTTTGATTTTCGGCAACTTCCATCAAAATTTATAAGAATTTTTATCAAAACGCAGTTCTTCTCTCGATTTTCAGTCAATAATGATGGAAGTCGTTACAAAATTTGATGGAAAATGCCAAGAAATCAAAGAAAAGTTGTGCAAAAATTTCTCCTACACGCAAAGAAAAAATCCCATCCAATATTTTATGTTTAAGAATCTCGTGTGGACACTAAAAGAGGAAAAAAAACACTCAAATGCAGTAAAATTAATTGAAAAATAGCGAATAAACACTAAAAAACAGTAAAATGCATTGAAAAGGAGTAAAAAACAGTAATACTCATTGATAAGAGCAGTGAAGAGGGTTTATGACTAATTCAAGCCAACTGTTCCCAATCATTTTTCATTGGTGTACCAGGTGAGATATTATTTCTCTATCTATTCTATTTTGTAGCTCTAAACAAGTATGAGTGCGCATGCCCTAATTTGGGAACCACTGATATTATATAAATTGATTATTGAAAATTAGTTAATTCCATGATTTCACAAATTCAATACTCTTATTCAAAGACACGATATATATATATTATAACAAAACTTATATAGATAACTCAATTATTATAGAACATACTTTGGAATTTCGAAATTCTTGATGATTTATATACTATAACAGAAATATGCTGCCAATTCAATTGCATTTTTTTTGTATAAATTAAAATTTATAGGTATTTCATTAAATAAAATTCCGTTTAGTGTCGTCGAGTGGTATTTTTTGAGCAAATAGGCATGTAAGATTACATTATTAGTGGAAAAAAAACAATGGATTTTTTGTTGTATAGGTAGATAGGTAGGTACACACATAAACCGTTTTATTATGTACACGTTTGATGAACGATAAATCATTTTTGTATATATGGTTTCGATCAGAAAACAATTTAATATTATCTAGATTAATAAGATGAAGATAATTAATGAAAGGATCGTCGGAGAGTATGACTCGACAGTTTGTCCTTATATAGACGGTAGCTTTATATTCTGTCAAATTATGTATTGAAAATAATTGGCTCGCATTTTCTCTATTACAATTATAAAGTAGGTAGGTAGGAATACGCGTCATCGATGTAAGTAGAAGAGAAAAAAGCAGCACAACGACGATATTTTCTTTTCTATCTGTTCGTCGTAAAACCAGTAGTAGTAAAAATATAAATTAATAAAGCAACCATTTATACAATTAAAATGTTTTAATTTAAATTTAAAAAAATTGAATTTTGCTAGAAAATTGATAATTAGAAAACTTTAAATTTAATAAACAAATTACAGATAACAATTTACATCAAGGATTAGCTAACTGCCCATAGAATAATTAAATAAAAGATTTATATAATCTTTACTGAAAAGTAGAAATTGAAGTTAGGTGAAAAGCGCTAACTTACACACACTTTTAGGAGTCTCTCATACTCGTGTAGGGTGCTCCATCAAGTCTGTGGGAAAAAACCTATACACAGCGCATTAATAATTCAATAGCTCCTAATATTTATTAAGGTTTTATTAATTTTGATTGGAAACATTAATTCATACTTAATCACCTGCACTAATTGAACGTTTTCTAAAATAAAAATCTATTAAATTTGTTAAGCATATATAGTGGAAATTCGATTTAAATTTGTACTTAAAGGTGCACAGCAATAAATCAAAACATTTTTTTCCTTTCTCACCAAAAAGTAACTTAATTTTTCATAATTTGATGATAGAAAATAAGGAATAGGGTAAATCAGTAGTAAAATTGTGGAAGCGAGACGTTTTGACCTTAACTGAATTGCATTTTTTATCTTTCTGTTATTTAATAATTTTTGGCGTTATTCAAATAGCTAACAGCCATTAAAATTAGTTTCATCATGAAACGTGTTTTTGTTGGTGGTGGATAAAGTCATAGCGCGAATTATTCTAGTAAATAATTGTTACATTTTCAAGAAATGCAATTTTTATCCTTCGTTTACGTAATAATTTACTATATTAAAAATATTTAGCAAGAAACAATCTCGGCGTTATTCAAATAGCCTCCAGTCATTAAAATTAGTTTATTAATACGACGTGTTTTTGTTGTTGGTGGTGGTGGTGGTGGGTAAAGTCATCGCGCGTATTATTCTCTCGCAGAGAGACGATCTATTATTAAAGATGATAAAGATAAACGATCATGTAATAGCGATATTATTAGTTTAAATTGTAACGCTCAGTAGCTAATTAGATTTCAGACTAAACTATAAGCTGGAGGCAATTCATGGCAAGATTGCATCTCATTGTAACATCCCCCTAAATTACTATCATACTGCTGCATCACCTATAAACTACACATAATTTACTCATATCCACATTATGTATCATCATCATGAGGACGAAACGAAACGAACAAGAATAAAAAAGAAAGAACAAGAAAACGGTTGAACCAATAGAAAGTGTTTGCATATAATATACAATAAATTTCATATTTGATAAAAATTGAATTAAAATACAAAAATTAGTTTTCAACTTAATCATGAAACGGACACGCCCGATCGTATTTAGTTTATCATGTAACAACATTAATTAAAGTCTTAAATAGGTATTCGAATCATTAAAATGCCACAGTTATAGAGTGTGTGTACTTGCATAATATTTAGTTCGTGCAACCAACGCATCGCAAAGGAAGAGAATAAAAAAAAACGCCACTATCATCATAAATAAAAATCATAATCACAGCGGGTAATCATATAGAAAACGATACATTTACTAAACACGCTTTTATAATTCAAATAAACCGCGCTCGCCGCGCAAAAATATAATTAAGTATTACGCGTAGCATAAATTGTTTGCTTTATTAATTAAATATTTTTCGTTAATGAGGATGGTTTTTATGTGTGTGTGTGTGCGACCCAGTGCGGCAATTAATTGGCACACACAGTTAATTTATCGAATATTGT
>JARJDW010018405.1:0-41431 GCA_030264715.1 Adinopsis sp. GC000173 | reverse complement strand
GATTATTACCTAACGCGTGTTTGGAAATTCTGTTTGAACGTGGAAAATAACTTGTCTAAGTAAAACTACGACATTTTTAGTCAGAGAGAGGTGGGGTAAATATGCAAACTCTCCTTAGACCAGCGGTTTTAAAACAATCTAATTATTTAAATCAAACAAAAACATGTAAAAAACTGCTGATGAAGACGAATAGTTTTTCCGTGACTGGCAAAACAATTTCGTTTTACTCTGTATTAACATATTTGTTTGGAAATTCTGCTTGAACATGGAGAATAACTTGTCTAAGTAAAACTATGAAATTTTTAAGACCAGGAGAGAGCGGGGGTAAATATGCAAACTTGTTAGATCAGCGGTTCTCAAACAATCTAATTATTTAAGTTTTTCTGTGACCGGCAAGACAATTTTTCGTAAATTACAATCTACAACTTGCATGAAATTTACTTGAAAATTCAAATCCTAATTCAGATTTTAAGATATAGATGTTAAATTCGACTAATTATGTCATCTAATTATGAAAATTTTTAGTATGTATTTTAGTGCGAATTTATAAATTGTGTAATCTGGGAGTCTCGAGTCTGGCGCTGCGATAAGGTGAATGTGTCACAATAAACAAGGGTGCATGTATCTGACCGAGATTATTATGGAGTCAAATAAGCTGCTGGAATATGCATGAAACCTTCCGCCGGGACGACCACACCGACACATACCTGAGCGCATATGACATTTCCACCTCATCTACGCCAACCAACCAGCTTAATACTAATCTTATTAGATTAATATTGAATTTGCAATGCGCCATCAAACTAAGTGAGACTTTGATAATATTCCACACACATTATATTTATATACAACATGTACTAGGAGGTATTTCGTATCTAATTTAATAGCTGACACTTATTATTATTTACACGGATGATGCTTCACTTCATATATAATATGCACTTGATAATAACTTAATTATTCATTGCATTTTGCAACATTCTCAAGAAATAAAAATGCTTGTTTCTTAATTTCTTATCGATAAAATTGGTGCATAATAGCGTATCGCTTTATAGAAAAGGCATTTAAAGGTAAATCTCGATTAAAATTTCATAAAAACAGCAAAAAAGTTAATTAATTGAAACTAACTTGTCAATATTTGCAAAATTTCAATTAAATGTAAATTTTCCGGGCAATTTTCATTAAAATTTCATGGTACTTTAATTACAATTTTGTAAAATTGTAAAAAAATCAGAATTGCGTAAAAATTTCCATTAGAATAAAAATAAATATATTTTTTTTATAGAAAATTATAAGAATTTCTCTCTAGTCGCCAACAATTTTGCTAATTTATGCCGGCAACGTGTTTAAAACAAATTATCCTTCGTGCGCGTCCATAAAACTGATAGATAATTTCGTGCATTCTTTTAATGCGCTGCGCTGTGCCATCGTCCATCCATTAAATACGGCCGACTATTTACCCAATTAATTTTTAATCAACATCCCGCTTATATGGCTATAGTATATCCACGCGCCGCACCGAAAATCCTAATAAAAAATCAACAAACAAAAACGGCACGCTCTATAAATAACCGCCTCCATATACAACATCGATTCGCAAATTATTATTTAATTGCGTCGATGCGCTGTTAATAAAAAATTACGAGCGCGACTGATTAAATAACCTATCCACCCCCTCAAAATAACTTAAGTAATATTATTTACGTAAAATTAAACATAGGTAGTTATTTAATAACACTTCGCACTTTTGATCCAGCCAATTAAAATTTAATTTCGTCGACAACATTCGGTGCGGCTGGCGTCATCCTCCTCTTCATTCATGATGTTGAAGTAAACATGTGGAATAATTGTTAATTTTTGGAAATAAAAATATATCTTTTTTTTTAAATTAATTTTTAGGAAATTAACGATTTTTTTTATGTTTTAATGCCAATTAGCAAAGCAAACTAATAGGGATTGTAAGTTTTTGTTGTTTGGAACTAAAAATTCCAACTTTTTGCCTACTTCATATGAAATTTTGATGTCTTTTTGGATAAAATAGCCCATTTTTTGTATTGCCTAAAATTATATGCAGAAAAATTAAGAAAATAATTTTTTTAGACCACTTCTAATCATCGTAGCAACCTGAAAATTTGTGTAATACTATTATTAGTCAAAACTACGATATCCAATTTTTTAATTCGCGAAAATCAAAAAAAAGTTGAAAAAAAATTTTTCGAGCCAAAAAACGGCAAGGGGTTAACCTTACGATTTTTGCTAAAAATTGATGGATCATCGATTTCGTTCAAACTCTGTATAAAGGGGTATTTCGTCATTCTAAAACGATTGGCGTAGTCAGTTGCTCGTAATTTCCCATAGGAAATAAGTTATGGGCCATTTTATGGCGAAAATTCAGGTTTTTCACAATTTTTCTCCACTTTTTATTATATTTTTGCATTTTTTCCAACACCAATCGACGAGAAATAAAATTTTACATAGTAATTGATAGTTTGAATGATCATTTCCGTCCATTACCAACGTCAAAAAAAAAATTCCTATATAACCATAACCTATCTTCCATATATGCAATACATACGAGCATACGTACGAACATTTCAAGACTAAAAAGAAATATTAAAAAGTATTAACCATATTACAAATATAAGATAGCGTGATCCATCTAAATTCAATTTTAAATAAATATTTTATCATTGAAGGTAGAATAGTATTTTTGGAGTATGCGATACATTTCGTTGAATATGGTAGTGTGTTTGGATTGTGCGTTGTAGCCTGAAAATGCATGTGAAGCGAGGTGTAAAAGAGAGCTCATTGTTATTTTGAGCTACTTTTCTCGCGCGCGCGCTCACTACCCCCAAAAAATATCTCTTCATTCCGAAAAACAAACTTTTGTTGCGTTTGATTTCCTTTCGGAATAATTCCATTAGGTCTTTAGAAAACTTAAACATTGAGGAGCAGAGGCGTTGGCGTCTCTCGTTCGAAATATCTTTCAACGCTCGGCCGGTTGCGGTCTCATTGATATTCTATGCGTGCCAACTGATACGAAGCGCGCTGAACGCCTTCGTTTCGTCAAGGATGGTGGATGGTGGTTGTTTGGGTGGTGTGGTGCGGTGGTGAGAAGTGGTTGCCGACTGCCGACAACACAATCAACGCGAAAACGCAACAACGAAATGCATGGTGGCGATGCGATCGCATAGTTTCGGTGGTTTCGATTAATCTGTCGGGGAGCAGCAGCAGCTACTACAGACAGCTATACAGCTACACACGCCAGCAATCTTTTCATGGATGGAATGCCCGAATTTAAGCGCGGCGCGCTCCTTTCATTTCCCTCACTCCTCCACCCGGCCCTTTTTTCCGCTCCCATCATCCCCCCGAATTGAACTCGCGCGCGCGTTATCTTAAATTAACAATCTCGAATTGTTTAATTTGGTAAAAATGGTGGCGGAGCCCGGCAATGGCACAATCTTCTTCAAGCCTTTCACTTCTTTTTTTTATTATTATTCGCCTGCTTTTTGCCGATCAATTATCGGCGCTGTTTTGTGTGTGATCTGAATTAAAAATCTTCACACTCACTTAATTACATTTTTACAAATCGAAATTACAATTGTTGGGGCGAGAGGCGAGAGGCAAGAAGGAAAAAGTTGCCACGAAGGATTAAATTAAATATCATTAAACGATTGCACACTATCTGATATATAAAATCACATTTAGTTAATTATTCCCTTGAAACGGCTGCTAATAGATCCTTACTATAACGCATTTGTTTAAGTATGATTATTTAATTTAATTTGCAACAAGATGATGTTTGAATTGCTTTTAGGGTATTAGTTCACACACAATGCATATGCTTCATATTATAATTTACGCAAATATTGTTCCATTAACTTGGCAAATTGTTGACCACAAAACAAAAGACTTATGTAATAAAACAATTTTCAGAATTTATAATAAATACGCAAATATTTTACCTAATTAGTCAAAAAAAAATTGTTTATTTTAATTTCATTTAAAGAGAAATGCAAACATTTCTAATTTTTATAATTATTAGCGCTAACATTCTTTCAAATATTATATTTTTGATATTGTTTGTGATAATCCGATTTTTGTTTGCTGCGCGCCAACAAGCTCTTGTTTGTTTGTACACACAACCAGACGTAGACACATTTACGTTTTTTTTATTTGCATCCAACAACCACCACGTCTTGAATATTTTTCATTTTCCCCTGAAACGCGCTGCTCGTTTCTTCTGCGTCTACAATTGTGCCTGCACGGTAAAAACATCAGGAAAGCGAGTAATTAATTTGCTAAGCGCGCATAAACATTGCATTTTGTAATAAAAAAAATCGATTTGAGGGGGTTGTGCTGTACATGGTGGTGGCTTAAAACGTCGCCAGCAAAACGCAAATCGCTAATAAATGTAAGTTTATTTTATAATATAAATAATTTTAATGTTTGCAAGTTTTCTTTAAAAATCATAAAATTGATTGATCTGCTTCTGATAGATTTTCTAAACAAAAAAGTTCTTTAAGAAAGACATTTTGTGTTCATGTTTTTTTTAATATATAAAAAATTCCACCTGCGATGTTTTCAATAATCTTTTAGTTAGAAAAACAATTTAAAAACTAACATTTGTTTAAGAATCTAATAATATACCATTGCGATTCTAACGTGCCAAGAAAATTACTTATTATTTCTTTAAATAAATTGATTTGCTTTTAATAAACAAAAAACTTTTTTGGAGAATAAAATAAGCTCTTAAGACGCTTAAAGAAAGTTGTGATATAAATTTCGCTTAAATGCCTTGAAAATCATAAATTTCGCTTGCAATATTTTCAATAATCTTTGTTTCTTGTGAGTTTTAAGAATTTCTAAAACAGTTTACCAAAACATATTAAAAATGGCAGTGTTCTACTTTAAAGATTTGTAAATTTGTAAAGTGCATGAAAAGAATATCTTTTGTTTAAAGTTAGTTAACCTCAAAATCATTTTGAAAAGAAAATAGAAAGTTTGCGACAAGTTGTCTTGAAAACAATAAAATACCATCTGGAATATTTTTAATAATAATCTTTCTTAGAATTTTTTTAATCATACATTATGTTTGAGATTGGATATGTATTTTTCTTAAGCAAAACTAAAATTGCATTTATCAAAAATCCTTTAAAAGCGCATACTTCCCAGTCCTACTACTTAATTTATTTCTTTGATTTGCTTTGGACGTCGAAAAACTTTTAATGGCATTTTATAACTTTTCATCTAGGATTGCATCGTCAAAGCGCGTAATTAATTTGCCAAAGCGCGGCTAATTATTGCGTTTCGTGTTTGCAATGAGCAAGAAAAAAAATAGCGAAAAAATGAAAACACAACACACACAACATCTAGAAGAGAGGGAGAGAGCAATGCATGTAAATCGATCTTGTTGTATGTGTGCATAAAAACGCTAAACGAAGGAAATTTGTGATGGAAGAAGTCTTTCGGATAATGTACTGTATTTAAATAGCTGTTTAACTTATAAAACATGGACCTGCCACATACATGGAACTATATTACATGCAACACATGCCCGACTACAATGAAAACTTGCCGCTTAATAAATAATATCGGCGGTGGAAGATCGATAGTAATGGAATAATTCAAATGCATTTTAATTCTTATCGTTGAGGCGTACATATTCTACTATAATAATAATAATAATAATAATATATGCTGTGGATTAAAACATGTTGCGCGCTTGTTGTTTATCTCCTTGCAAACTTTACGAAAAACTAACGAGAGGTTATTTAATATTTAGCACATATCAAGTATCCTATTATGTTAATTCACTCTTGAATCCGATCTTTTGAAGGGATGCTGCCGCTGCTGTAAAGTTCAATGACACATTAAACGAGGTTTATAAATATAGCACACATCAACTTGGATGAAGTTTAATCTCATTACGCCTTTTTGATGATAAAATCATTACATTTAATGTATCAAATTGCACCAGATACAAACTAATAATTGATGAACTGCGCACGTTGCCCCACGCGCTCTCTCAAGGGGCCGCAAAAATGACGATGGCGTCGTCTATAACCTATCACACATCGATAGGTAAATATTTCATCAATTACTTAACCACCAAATATTAGAGAAGTTGAAAATTAGGCGAATTTCAAAGCGGATATGATGTAGCAATATATACTTTTATTGGCGATTTTTGGGATTTGCTCACACAATAAAATTACACAAAATAGAAACTAAAATAGTAGGTGATGAACCGGGGTTATCCACACCCTTAAGGGCCGACAAAAATGATACGACGGCATCGATAAGCAAATATTTAACATAGTTCGACGACGATGCACCGCGCTAACCTCAAAACGTCAAGCGAATATTTCATCATTTTTTTTCGTTTTGGTCTGAAATAGTGAGCGGAATGAAATATTACATAAAAACTCATCAAATAAACCGCAAAAAGTGGAAGGCTGGCGCGTAATTTAATATAGAAAGTATTTAAAAGTTACATTGACTTTGATTGTGTTTTGTTGTGTGATTTATCTTGCAGCAACGGAATTTTTTACGCCCGTTACGCCGTCGTCGTCGTCTTTTGTACGGCTTATTAAAAACAAAAGCTGTCAGTGATATTACAAAAAATATGCATTTACCACCACCCCCAACGCCATTGTTTCCCATACAAGTAATTATTTTATATTTATACAAACATAGAATTTTTTTTCATATTATTAATAATATTTAACGATACTTTATCATGTCATGTTTGTATTCATAAAAAACAACACGCTGCGGCGTTTTATCATCCGACATCATGTTGCACATATGCCAACACATACACACAACAATCAGTTTGTTTTATTTTTAATGGCGCAAAATCTATGCATTTTGTTTAAATAATATATGACGCGCTACTTTGTTTGTTTGCTTGTTTTTTCGCTTTTTTTAAGGTGAAAAATCAATGTCGCTGTGATGTGCAGCGAGAGGAAGGTATATAAAAAGATTCATGGATTTTTCATTATCTCACATACACACTGTACTTTGTTTTTGTATTACCACGCCCAAAGCTAGACTACTCCTCGCAGGAAGACCTCGTGCAAAAGGAATAACTAAAATATTTGAACTTTGCAGCAATCTTAAGCATCTCTCCACGTTGATAATAATTTGTTTTTGTTCAAAAATCATATTCTCTCCGGCTGCACCGCATAGAGAAATTTAATGAAAATAAAAATAAAAATTTCATAATTAAAACTAATATAAAAATATAATATAAGGTTGATTAAAAAAAATACTGGTGACGTTGCAGTAGAAAATCAATTTTTTAGTAAATTAAATTTAGAGTAACGTTCTTTTTCTACATGTGCGCGTATATTTTTAAATGTCTTTCTTAATTTTCAGTATGAAAGGAAAATAAAAATGAAAAGGGAAATTTTTATTTTGAAATTTAGTTTATTTGACGTTATAAAATATATATATTCAAAATGCGAATTTTATTCTTTTCAACTTCATTAGAATAGGTTCTTTGTTCTTATGCAAAATAATTTTAATTATGAGTTAAAGTAGTTTAAGATCGGTTCAAATAGTTAGTTGAAGGTAGTTTTGCAAAGTTTTCATACGTTCGCTTTTTTCGTTTTATGAAACATTCATAAGTCATAAATTCCATTTCCATAAATAATTTAATTAAAATAAAAGAAAGATTAATAAATGGCGCAAAAGCGAAATTAGCTGGCTCAGCAAATGATTATATGGTAATACAAGTATAGTTCGCCCCGGTTGAATGGAGTGTGTGAGATATGCAAGTTTTGTGTGCCATTCTCCTGCTTCATGAATATTAATATTTGTAATGCAGTGGCTACTACTACTCCCGCAAAAGCTTCACCACGAGAGCTTAAATAGTTATTTCATTTTACTAAACTGTATTAACAGTAGCTTATTTAATACCAGCGCCGCTCTATTACCATTTTTTCTCTCGCGCTGTTACTCCTAACTACCTACTACTACTCCACTTCTACCTACTACTACTACTATGTTACTCTACTCTACTACTGTACAACAACGCGCACGTAACGTATTTGACTTTTCATGTATGCGAGCGCGCAACTATTATGTACCTACATACATACATACATACTACATTCCATTCGGATTCTAATAAGCTTGGCTGGGCTGCCGTTGCTCCCCCACACACACACACATATACATTTAGTTCGACGAAAAAGAATTTCGGCTAATGAGCTCGCCGCCACGTAATTACCTACATCCCAAAAAACGAGTCTACTCAAATATTCCCTCACATTCACAACGGAATGGTGGCATAATTTAATTATTTACAATATTTTGAGTCAAACATTCGTTAATACAATTAACATCATTAATATGCGTTTTCAACAAAAACCATTTGTGCGCGTTTCTTTTGTTCCGAATTGATTTACAACAATTTATTCAATAATAAATGCGTTTTGATTGTAAATTAATTTATGATGCGATTAAATTAAACAAAATTAAAGTGCGCTGTCCATCACAATTTAACCCAAAATGATTAATTATTAAAAATTCAATATTGTATATTTATATGAACGATTCCCCAGCCCTACTAAAATACAAGGTTTATTTTCCAGCAGCTCGACACTCAAAAAAATGTACATATTCCCAATACATTTCAAACTAGTTTTGAATCTTTCGTTTGCTAGTTTTGCATTAATTCTAAACTAAACTAAAAAGGAAGATGTGATACAGTTGATAGACATATTTCTGAAATATTTAATTTTATGTAATTTATTAAAAGTTCCAACAGCGTATACTACTAATTTCTAGCTTGTAATAAATAAGTTGAAGCAATCAATAATCCAACTGCGATTTGCGTTAAATATACTTTAGAATTTCAAACTATTCCAATATTAGTAAATCTCAGCATGCTGCTGGTGCTGGTGCTGCTTAAAGCTTTGATCAAGTTTTCAATAATAATTTTTACGTAATTCGAATAAATGGCAAAGGCAATCAATATTGTAATCTTATCGCCTAAACACAAAATGCAATAAATTTTTATTATTGCCCTGACCTCCCCGTGTGTTTCTAATCGTCTGCCAGCGAATAATAATTTCGGATGGGTCGAGTGCGAGAGCGGAGAGTGGAGAGTGGTAAACGGAGAGCGGTAAACGGTGAGCGGAGAGCGAAGAGCGAAGAGCGCGCGCGAGTTTATAACAAATTGCATAGAAATGCAAACACACAGACGTAATATTTGATTGGATAATTTCGCGTCGTGTTCGGTGCAGTGAACTACCGCATTTTGACGTATCGATATAATTTATCGGTTTTGTGTGCGAGGTGGTTCCTCGATGGAGGAGAAGTCCCGTGTTCGGGCAGCGGTAGTAGTGGTAGTAGTAGTAGTAGTAGCACCGGCAATATTCACAAACCATTATGCAGATTAGTAGATGGATTTAGCATGTCGGCAAGTTTGAGTCATTCCGTTCGTCGTTTATCTATATTAACTACCACAACCGGCTAAGAATTACGCTTTCGACTTCTAGTAACCGGGTTGGAAGGATTAATCCATAAAACTTATTGCCGACCAAAAAAACGAACAAGAGTACAAAACGTTATTATCTACAATTCTACAGCTTTGATTTTTCCAACCAACCTACGGTCGTCGGAACTCATTTGTCTCTTGTCTTATTATACTTTGCATTTTATTTTATTTACCGTGTCTCTGTACTTGTATGGAAAACTTGTGTCTAACTTCAGTTAGACCTTAAAAACTGTCGCATCAAATTTTAATGTTAGTTTATCACATATTTTATACTTTTACTACAGCAAAGTAAAAATCACAAACAAATCCAGTGATTTTGAGGATCAATCGCTTGAAAGGTTTTTATGAACACACTCAGATATGAATCTTTTATACTTTTACTGTTAAGTATTATATTTTAAAAGAAATGAAGGTGAAAATTAAAAACAATAGCAAAGAATATAATTCTTCTCATATCGTTTTCATTTTGAATTCATTTTCAGCTTTTTATTTTTTAATATAATAACTGGAAGCGAATGCTTCTAACCAAAATTCGAATAATCGTGCCTTGTGAGATTTAGAATGAAAATCGCTAAAATACATCTTTCACTACACATCATTGGTCTACATAAACATATTGGCCGCAACATTGCATAATAACGAGATTACGGACACATCCCAATCGCTTAAAAACAAACATAAAGCTGTGTAAAAGCGCAGCAAACCCCATTAGAAAGTTTCCAACGCTTTTCGTGAGTATTCACTAAAATATTTTCCAAAATCGCACACATACACGGTAAATAAATACACGTACACGTAAAATGGTTCGGAAATTATAAATTGAATTATAACTTTAATAAGCAATTAGATGTTTATTTATATACACACACACACACACATGCAGACGCACACATGCAAATATATATATATTATTTATCAAATAAATTAAATTACATTTGCGAGCAAATACACACAGAATCCGGCCGGCCAATAATGTTAATGAAAGCGTTTCGCCAATGTATTAATAAAATGCTTAAAGGCATTCGCACGAAATGCCTGGCTGGAAAAAGGCGCACAACAACCGCCGCCACCACCGCATCATTTTGCGCCCCCGCCGCCAACACAACAAAAACACATACGCTCCCCGAAAAAAAAAATACAGAGTGCGAAATAAATAATGTGCAATTTTTCAAAATGAAAATTATCGCAGCCAGAGGTGGCTGGGCTCATGTTTAGCGGATTACACATACGTGACAGAGATTAAAGCGTGCAATAAATATTAATGCATAGAGATTGTGGTCAGTGTTGTGGCGGCCGGTTCGTTGTTGTCGCGTCGCGCTGTATTTTTTTCCCTCCTATATATATGTGTGTGTGTGTGTGTGTGCGGTAGGAAGTGCCTTTTCACGTATGAATATGCGAGATTTTTATAATTATGCTCCGGCAAATTAATTTTTTTTTGGCTTGCGCTAAAAAAACAACAAAACAATGTTATTGCGTCATATTTCCCTAATGATACCATTAACATTTTATGATTTATATGTTGTGTTGGTGGAGTGTATTAACCCTTAACACTTGAATTGTGTCGTCGTCGCGACACCATCGACAAACAATGCCATCACGCTTTGAATGCGACTACTTTCGCTCGTTCCCCCTATATATTCATCCATCCATCCATCCATCCATCCACCTTCATTCATATCGTGCATTTTGAGGTTATATTTTAATTGTTGCAATTATTCATCATTACGGTGGATATAATCACTCGCTAAAAACAATTAATTGTATGCGTTTAGCACACTATTTGCAACGCTTCCAGTTATTTGTATTAAACATGTAAATTATTTTATTGTTTCGCTCAAAATTTATTGTAATAGCTCAAAAATGTTGCAATACTTGCTACACTTCAATATGTTTTAGCAATTTAGTTGAAAAATAAACTTTTTCTCGTTTTTTTGCTATTTGAATTGAAATTCTTTTAGAGTAATAAAATTCATTACTAATAGCATTTTCTGTTAGCGCTATTAAGTTTAGCTTGTACCGTTATAGTTTTCTTGTTTTCGTTAAAAATTAATTTAAACTCTGCGAGAGCATGCAGTGGGAGAAGCGAAAACAACAGAAAAAAAACAACCAACAACACCATGAACTAGAAAAAAAAAAACGAACACTTGCAATTTTCAATTAACCAATTCCATGTTTTAACCGAGCTGTTAACAAGTGAAAAGTTGATTGTTCTAGTTTGGTGGCAAAAAATCCCTCTAACGAGTAAAATATGAACAGTACTCTTTAACAAATTATGCAATTTAGCTACAATAAAAAAAGTAAACGCAACGCGTCAGATTTTATCAATTATTTAAAGTGGGTAATAAAAATGTGTGTGTGCCTAAAATTAATTTTAAATATATATTATAACGTGTTAGGAACAGTTTAAGGATACATAAATTATATGGAAATTGTAAATTTTATTGTAGTTTGAAGGCAAAAAATCTTGAAGGAAAAAAGACTTATTCTAGTGCTTCGGTCTTAACACTTTGAATGCGTTCCATTACAAGCATAATGCACATCATTTACAACAAACCATCGTTACGTTTGCATGGAACGAAACGCACCCTTAAAAAATGAATACATAAATTGCTTCATGTTTTAACCGCGTCCTATTAGCAAACTCTAAAGTTGATTGTTCTAAGTTGAAAGTAAAAAATCCCTCAAACAAGTAAAATATGAACACAGTCCTTTTTAAGAAATTATTCAATTTAGCAACAACAAAAAAAAGATTTAATCAATTATTTACGTTGTCCGTCATAAAAAAGCTGTTTTTAGCCCTAGAATTAATTTAAAATTCATAGTGAAAATGCTAGTGTAACACTTTAAGAATACATAAATTGCGTAAAATTACGCGGTAATTGTAAAATTATGTTAAATTATTCAGTTGTGTTTCAGCGAGAATAAGTAATAATTTATTAAAAAAAAACACTTGAAAGATTTTTTGATGAAAAGAAACAGAAAAGAATGAACGAAAAAAAAAGAGAGTGAAGACGTGATTAATCACATACGTCGACAGGTGAAAAAAATAATCAATGCGCTTTTACTTACAATAAATTTCGACGGCAATGGTGACGGACATCGGTTGACTAATGTTATTATTCGACGCCTGACATGTGAAGCTGGCATGCTGATCAGATCGCTGCAAACCTTTGATGATCACTTGATTGGAGCGCACATTCTGAAAACCACTTCGTGTGTCCGTTGAATCAATAAGTTTCTCGCCGCGCCACCATTTTATAATCGGTTCCGGTTTACCTGCACAGAGAGGAGAAAAAAACGGACTCACATGAGTAGTTGTGCCGAAACATCAAAAGCATATATCTAACATCATTCCTGTTGTGAAATTCAAGCGTTTTATCTCCCTTTTGTTTAACGCAACCAATCAATAAAGGAAATGAATTATGGATCAAATGGCTTCCAACCTCAAACGCGTTCTGTATATTTCAATTCAATTGTATTATATTGTGTGTGAGTATGTCGATTGTGTACGTGTACATGAGCATACAACGCGCGTAGAGTGTGTATCAATATTGATGTTAATGGAATAAAAATGAATTTGAATCCATCCAAAGCGTATCAAGTGTTTGAAACGGTTTGGCAAAGGTATATACGTATAGGAACAAGTACGAGTATAGTCAGAGTATAGTGTGGTGTGGTGTGGTGTGGTGTGGGTTCGTTTAATATGAGAGGAAGGATGTAAGATACTTGGCTGGTAGTAATACTAGTTGGAATGGTTTTGCAGCTTGGTATAAAGGTACATTTTAAACAGTGTGTAGTGCTTAAGTAGAAGCCGTGGAGGAGGACTATTCCAGTGAAATATTATCCTACGCCCCATTACACCTTTCACCGTTGTGTTTTGCCTTTTAATCCGGAGGGCGCCGCTTATCATAGGGGTTATATTGTCAGAGGGCTTCCTTTTACTTATATCATCACTATTACACCATAAATATTGACCCTAATAAATAATCATTACCAAGAGAAAAAAATATTAAATAATTTGTCAGCCTTTAAATTGCTAAATTTTACACACAATATATCAACACACCCAATTATTTTCATATAAATTACCTTTTTCGGACGTAAATACGAGCAATTCACGACCAACGATTACCGGCTAATATGTGGCTTTCGCTCACTCAACTTCCGATCTTCATACGTAATAAGATTATTAACATATACCCTAACTGCTTTATGTTCTTATTCTAAATAAATAACTTTCAAATTCACCGATATTTTTCCCCTTGTTATATAATCATAAAATTGAATGAATCATTTTTGGTTTTGAAATATTTGAAAAATGACTCATTGTCTCGTGTGTGGTGATGAAAAAAGTGTATTAAATGAATAATTAATTCATTAAATTTGATATACCCATTAAAAAGATATGATATAATAAATGTATGTGTTTATTTCAACTATATAACGTATGTAGTATAGTAATAATTAAAATGATATTCATAATATTCCATCTATGTAAGTACGTACTTGGACATTGTAACATTGTAACATTGTAGCATTGTAGTTAAAAATCAAAAATTATAATTAGCAATGCATTCAATAACAGAATTATTATTGGTCTACTACATTAATTAGATTGCTCACTATGTGTAAATTTATAACCGACAAAGCCATTCGAATTGGGCCACGTATAAAACACCAAACCATCATTGATGTACGATAATTGGAGTAATAAACTGAATGTAAATTTTTGCAAAATATGCGAAGAACGAAAAGAAAAGGATAAATTAACTTTTAGATACTAGCAAACGTTGTTGTTTTGACATCTATGGAACTCCATTACACGCTAGCTAGGTGCTGTTTTACTTATTAACGAAATGATGCACAATAATCCGGCATGTTAGGTTAGCTTTTGCAATCAGATAACTAATTAAGAAATTTTACAACCTGGCTTAGTCAAACATTAAACATCGTCTTATTTACGGAAACCAACAATAGGTGAACACAATACGTCATCACTAATAAGAATTTTTTCCGTTAGGTATATGTAAAAGTATGAATATTGTGAAAGCAGCGTTACTGATACATAATAATGAAAGCATTAATCTAAAGGTATAATGTTTAGATGAAAGAAACTATCGATCCAGTTTTAAATATTATCAAACATTAAACGTATTTTAGAATGTGCGGGCTTCTGTTCCATAAGGTAGGATGAGAGTCATTTTATTTATTAACAAGATGATGCACAATAATCCAGCATGTTAGATTAGCTTTTGCAATCAGGATAACTAATCAAGAAATCTCAGCTAATGCCGCACGATATTATATTTATGAAATCTTTTTGTCAAGTACACAAACGTTTCAAATTGATTAAATACTCTAAGCGCATGCATATTTCAGTTGTGAGCATTTATCAATAGGACGACGCTATTTTCTGGCGGATTTTGTTGTGCATTGCACACAGCAGGCAGCAGCAGGAGAGGCAGCAGGAGCGGCAGCAGTAGCAGCAGCAGCAATAGCAGGCAGCAGTAACACATATAAAAAAGCATCGTGTAATTTATTTACATATAAGCGGCTTATTCCATTTCATTAGTTCGGAGCGCGTAGAAAAAGCGAAGGAATGTCGAAAAGTTGTACGTTCATTATTTTAATTAGCATGGAAGTAATTAAAATTATTTTGTTTTATACATGTATCCATTGTGGAATTTCGAGTAAAGCGAATGTGCCATGAACTCAAACGCCTTGCGCCTCGCTCACTCTCCCATTGTATTTTAGATTCACCCCCCAATTTCAATTTAATTTGTATACCTGAATTGCTGCTTCCACTACTACTGCCAAATGAACAAACTTGAATTACTCGCACAAGAAATTGCTAACAAAACATGTGCTGGCCCCGAAATCCGACTACTACTACTACTACCTACTACATTACATTATTAAATCAAGCGAAATTAGCAGCCGTCGTAGCAAACAACAATAACAACAACGCATTCGGCTCGTTAAAAATATAAGAAATCGACATGCCAACTAACTGTGTGGCGGCCGGCGGTGGGCGGCGGCGGGCGGCGGGTTAGAAAAAAGTTTCATACACACAACTTTATCCGCCACCACACCACCACCGCCTAAACAAATAAAATCGGCTAAAGAGTCTCTAGATATAAATAAACCCTTGGGTTTTAGCGGGGCGGCCCTTAAAAGAGAAGTGGAGAAAAAAAGAAGAAGAGTAGAGAGAACGAACGAACGAACGAACGAACGAACGAACGTACGCGTAAAAGTTTTTCTACCTTTTTAACATGGATTCACACACGCAGACACACATACTGGTGGCATACAACACCAGTTAGCTTACTGCTGTTGCTAGCTGCTTTGCATTTCTAACTTTCAGTCGCTTGCTCGCCACACAACGCTGCTGCTTTTTTTTATTTCATTCGCCTAGTTATACTGAACACACACATACCCACATACACACACAGACACACAGAGACACACATTTAGATGTAATATTTAAGTTGCGATGTCCACGAGCAATGTAATTCCATTGCATGGTGGACAAGTTATTATGTTCCGTGAAGGTTCACGTACGTTCTGAAATCCATTGGGAGCTCGTGTGCCATGTAAGTAACTAAGTGGACTAGTCTACGTGACAGTAACTACAATACCAGAAGTAACATTCTGCCAAAATGGAGAATATCTAATTATTGTTTTGGGGAAGAATGTATTGGCTGAACGACCTGCTGCTTGCTGTGTGTTTTTTTGCGGCAAACAACCGCTGCTGCTTCATTATTAAATTTTAGTAAAATGCTTAATGAATATCTACATTGTGTACATCGTAACGTCATCATTAGGTTATATAAAACGTAGGAAATTATTAAAATTGACGGATATTTAATTATATATGTGTTTAGTAAAGTGAAGAACGTTGTTAGTTGCAAAAGTGTCATTAGCTAACTAATCATCGGTGAGATAATAAAAATCCCATTAAAAATGCACGTGTTTTAATTATCTTCTGAGTAAATTAAACTTGTCTTTCAATTTCTTAACAGACATCTACTTTTTTAATGAGTTGATCTATATAAAAAAAGGTTGAGGTAAAAAGGCTGTCCGAACAGGAATGTACAATTATATGTCCAAACAAACAGAATATGTTAATTTAAAACTCTTTTTCCGGATGTCTCATTTGAAAGTTTTTCTTTTTTATTATTTGCTTACATTTTTTGCTGCCTTTTTAAAAACAAAACGTTTGCATTAATCTTAAAAAGTGGAAGATAATTTGACGAAAAATCTTTTCATATTTTCTCTGCATTTTGCTGTTCTCTTATCGAGTACACAACATTGCTATTTTTCGCATAAGATATATAAAAAACTATTGTGTTCATATATCAACTTTAGTCTTTACAAAACATGTGCTTTTAATCTAATTATACATGATTTATAATGACTTATATGATCTGTATTATAACATTGGCGTACTCTAAACTGTCATTTATGTCATTTATGTCATTTGTTATTTAAATTAGATAGTATTTAGGCAATCAGCTTATTAATATTGTAGTAAATATGATAATTGAAAAGTGACATATTTGATATACGGTAAATGTCTAGTTTACGCATCAAAATGAGTTCAGTAAAGTGGATGCCGTTGTAAAGAGATGTTTTTATTGTGCATCGAGCAGTTTTTAATTGGATGGTAACGAGAGCTGGTATTATATGTGTGTGTAAATACAAGTATAGTGGTATATCAAATAAGCGATCAATTCTGGAATGATTAATGATGCGTCATAATTTTGGTTAAAGAAACTAACGAGGTGTCTGTTTGAGTATCATAGTATAGTTAGTATATAGATAATATTATCCCAATATAAATATAGATGCATGTATAGTTTATAATTCAATTAATTATCTAATAAGCCTACTCTATAAAGTGGTGGCTAGTAGAAAATTATTTATTAGTAATCTACTATAAATTAATTAAACTACAGTTTCCCTTATATATCATATATATATAACACGCGCGCAAGTGAATTAATTTCCCTTGTAATCCAGCAAGCCCATAAACCAATTCCTATTGAATAGAATTGAATTACAATCTGGCATATTAATAATCTAGATACATAGCTCGTCGTTTCTCTATCTGCTTTGCGGTGTGTGTGGGTGTGGGTGTGGGTATTGGTATATGTGTATGCCAATGCGTTCGATTTGGCGATGGTAGTGGTGTGTGTGGTAATGGTGTGGTGTGGTGTGGTGTGGTGTGGTCTGGTGTGGTGTGGTGTCTAGGAAATTTAAACTTACCGCCGGTGACGATGCATGTGAGCTTCATATCGGCGCCCTCCTCATACGGTCCGGCCTGGCTCTGGATTTCGTTGCCTTTCTCGTCGATGATTTTGGGCTTTTGGGGTGGTACTGGAACACAAAACCGGAAATCGAATTAATAATAATGAAATGGAATTTTAGGCGCGGCCGACGCCGCTCGTCGACGGTCAGAACCCAAACTCAGTTAACAAGGTTGTACAACAGATGTGACCTCCTGGAGAGTGAGGAGACACGTACGGGGACGCTGGGGCTGGGGCTGGGGTTGGCGAATGGGCGAGAACGGATTATTTATCCTTTCGCCTTCGATATTATTATAACACACACACACTATGAGACCTGAGATTAAAATTTTCCTTCAATAAAGTTAATATTGGGAGGATGTGGCGAGTTGAATTTTCATTTCATCGACCTTTTTATATAATTATATACGTTTAACAAATTAATATTATTAAAAGGATGTGCCAAAATTACATTTTTTTCTCATTTTCATTCTTCTGCTTCATATTCAAATTAATTAAAACGCTAAATATCCTTCATCCCTCGGATATATTTTCTAATATAAAAGGATTGCATATTTTTTTCTTAAAACGACATTTATTACAATATATTTCAGGGGTTTTTCAAATCTTTTTTTTTTCTTGAACATAATCTTAAATCTGCTTATAAAAGTCATTATTTTGACTTTTAATAGAATTTCTGATAAAAGCAAAAAATATTTTATAAAAATTGCTTTGGTTTGATTGAATTTTTTTATACACTGCATTTTCATTCGAAGGTAAACATAGAAAAATACAATCTAAGCAGAAAGTATAGTAGTTTTTAAAATAATTTTTAGTCTTTAATTTATTATTTAAAAAATGCTTGAAATCGTGAAAGATTTTTTAGATTGAATTGCATAAGATATTTTCCTATGTATACATTTAACTGAAATAGAATATGTATGTATATCTAATAATTTTCATATACAAATAATGAGGTAAAATTTTGATGGCATCATTTAATAACTTGATTAATTCTAATATAAAGCTCGCAGTGCAATTTTTGAAAACGCAAATCAATTCGAATAATTGCAAATAACAACAGTGGCAGCAGCAACAATAACAATTTTGTTAAAATTATTTATTGATAAATCATTAACACGAATTGGCTGGATATTGGTACAATTATAATAAAAGCCAATAATTCAAAACATACAAAATTTAATTGAAAATCTTTCGTCGAATTGTAGGATAGTTTTTCGATGGCGGCGGCGGGTGAAAGCGACGGGGGAGCGCAGGGGGGACGAAAAGCGCAAAACGCAAAATCGTGTAATTTATTTAAACAAGTTTTGAATGTATATATATGTTGGTTCAATGTTGATTGATTATACTTGAATGAGGCAGCATTGTTGTGATTCTAATTGCATTTTGCCTCTTTGATGTATAGTTAATGTATTTAGATTATTGCTTATAGTGGAATGCCTTTGCAGATGTGTGCAACAGCCACTCTTTTGAGCGGATGCGCGCGCGCACCGAACAGAAATTCATTCTTCTTTTTCTTCTAGCCGGATTAAAACCAACAATAAACTCATTGTCTCGCCACATAACGTCAAACGTAATAATTCATCAAAATTTGGTGTCAACTTTCGCCTTAATCTATAAAAAATTAACTTTTCCTTGAGTTTATTTTTGCTTTTTTGTATTTTTTCTTCTATTTGTTATTTCGGGGCTAATTCTACAATTATATGCTTCTAGTTTTATCTTAAAATAAAAAAACAAATCATAGAAATTAGGACAGAAATAAATTTGTAGAGTAAAACGATTACGTTTGAATGAAATATTTGGAAAACAAACTTTGAATATTTCGTATACGAACTTTATTCCTTCGTTTTTTGTATACAAATTGTGCAAACATTTAAAGAGTGCGAGTCGATTCGTTTCGCGCAAATAACCTAATTTGTATCAAGTGTAAATTCTAAGCCGTCGCCGTCGCCCGAAAATGAAATGCAAATTCTTTACGAATATTCAATAATTTTTATGCGATGTAATCATTCGGCGTTCGCGCGCGCACGTCGCCGTCGTCGACTACGACGACGACGACGACGATGTCCTCATCCTACTTCCATTCGTTTTTGTATGTGATTTGATTACCATCTGAAAACCAATTCACTATTAATCTTTCAGATTTCCCTTGTGAAAATTTATATCCTGTTCAATAAGGATCGACGGCGACGTAAACAAATAGCGGCATTTTCGCGCGCGCTCCTATTAATATATGCACGATTTTTTATATGCAATTAATTAATTAAACGATTTTTGGAAAGTTGCTAAAATGGTAGTGCATCGCATTTAAAAGTTAGCATCCAATTATACGAGTGAGCTTTTTACATATTTAGAGGAGCGAAATTAGTGCTTAATTTAGGAGATGTGTAAATTTTAAAGTGAAATATGTGTGGAGAGCAACTAGACGCACACATCCAATTAAAAAAGTTTGCTTGCTGCGTTTTTTTTTCGGGGTAGAGTAAAAGCAGCGCTGCCCTTGGTAACTACACACTCATCATCTTTCCATAAAAAAGGAGACCGGAAGGAGACAACAACACAATGTTTTTAACATCAGCGCTAAATATTTATGTTAATAAATTTTTTCATTGGGTTGGATGATGGAATGGAGTTGGGGGGTAGTATAGGGGCAATGGGGGATGGGGGATGGTGGATGGAAGCGCTTAATTAATTTCTGCTTTATTAGTTGGCTTTAAAAGAGAGAAAAAATAACACAGTAAAAAGGATATGCTAAAAGCATCATTAAAAAACAATTAGCTCGAGAGATCCGTGCTGGTTGACTTGACCAAGACTTTTTTAACTTTATTTTTCAGGCGCTGGATATCATCACATAGAAGAGGGGTAAGTTGCTCAAATTGTACCACACACTTTCAATGATATTTTAGCAAAAAATGCAAAAATAAATATTAAAGCTTAATTATTATTATTGTAATCTTTGTAAACTTACAATTGGCTGTCAAAGTGAAAGCCACTTTCGTATATTTATACTTTTCATGAAAAATATCAAGTTAAGACAGTTTAAACTTTTTTTGGTAATTATTTTCAAATCGGAAAATGCAAATAGTTAAAAGAAATCAGTAAATATTAATTTAAATTGTTGAGTTTTACTAGAAATTTTTGAATTATCTCAAAAGACAGTTAAATAAAACTTGACAAAAATAATTTTAATCTAATGTTTGGGACAAGACATCAATGTTACACAATTTTAATGACAGAAATTTTGCACGATTTCATAAAAAATGCAACAATGATTTGTGAAAAACTTTAAAAGCTTAAACATTAATTTTGTCATCATAGTAAACTTTGCATTATCTTTTAGTGCGTAAAGCTCGCCGAAGAAAAAAAGAACGTAATATATTTTTTTACAATATATATAGAAAAGTTTGAAGAGTGGATCCAATAAAGAAACTTTCATAATATTGAATCCAACTTCACCATTTTGTTTTTTTTCGACGCTGCGGCGAATATATAATTAAAATAAAATTCGGCCGCAATAATAAAACTAAATTAAGGTGCGCACATTTTAATAAACACTTTGAATGTTCCACCACCACCACCACAATCATCACCATGCGGATTAAATTTTTGCGCTAGCTTTTGCATACATACGAATTTCGATCAACAACAACCACCAGAAAAAAAAAGCGGTGTGTGGGGATGGTGGCGGCGGCGGATTAGTTGTGTGTGTGTGTATGTGTGTGTGAATGTTTTTTTGGCGCGCACTAAAAACATGTTCAATCTTTTATCGCATTAGTGGAACCGCAACACGTTCCCATTTTTTTGTTGTTGTTGTTGTTTTGTTGTTTTGTTTTGTTAACCGGCCAATTAATAATTTTATCAAATGCAGTCGCCGCTCGCACAATTTGTCCCTCTTTTGCGCTCCTGCCGTTATTTTTTCAATCACAACAATTAGATATAATTAATGCTTTTGCGTTGAATATATTTTTTTTATTATTAAACTTTCTTGGCAAGTAACAACTTTTCAATTTAATAAAAAAAATTGATAAAGTTATTTTATTAAATTCTTTCGAAAAAAACTTTTTTGTTTTATTACATGATCTACTATGATAAAAATAATAAAAAAGTTTTTGTCTAGCTTAAAATTTAAATTGAATATAAATGTAATTTTAATTTCAATTAAATATAAAGTATTTGCGAGAAAATAGTAGTCGTCTGACGTAGACATTGATGATTGTCGCTGAAATGAATATAGCAATAACTGTTTTGGGTGGACGATGTATACCGGGCGGGGAAAATTATGGAAAGGACGAGGAAGAGGACGTTGATAGAGCGATATTAAGCTTATACATGCCCTTTAAGCAGCATACGACAGAAACGTACATATAATGGCATTAATCCTACAACTTAAACATACAACAAGTTGTTAACGAGTTTGCGAATCGTAAAGTTTCTACCATCGTCGTCGTCGTTTTGCCGCAATACTTTAACCTCCTCGGCATAAGATATATATTTAAGTTTCGCCGTTTTCGGTTGGGAATTTTAATAGGTGCGCCAATAATTTTAACACATTAGCAAACATTTCGCCACAAAACTACTGTCTTTTTTCTATAAATTATTTCAAACATGGAAAAATAAAAACAAATTGTTAAGTTAAAAATTGTTTAACAAAAATTTATTATTTGATTTATTATTATAACTTTAATCATTGAATGTTAAAAATCATTTTTCATAATTAATAATAAGTTTTGAGTGTTGAAAAGTGACTTTTACGCACCGAAACAAGCTCGATAAAAGTTTTCCAATATAAAAATGAAATAAAATCTTAGTGGAATAAGTTAATAGAGTGTGAAATGGTTGCTGGAATGTGTAAATAATGATAGCGAATTTGAAGTTTTTGAATTCCGTTTGAATTAATGTAACAATTTAATGCTTAATTATAGTTGCAGTTATCGGTACGTGCAAAAGTTGTTAAATGATTTATCATTTATGTGTTTGTTATTATAATGAGGCTAAATAATATTATGCAAATGTCCTCCGAATCATAGACTAGATAATAATTAGCCAATTAAAAAGTGCCCTAATGAATTCAATTATGATATGTTAATCTATAGATAGGTATGTGTGTGAAGGTAAAACATTTGCGTTTTTAGGGAAAATTAATTCCAATCTTCCTTCGAACCGATGACTGGTAAAAAAGAAGCCGATTGAAAGCTTCACATAGAAAAGCTAGAGGGAAAAAAAGATAAAAGTTTAAAACGTGTCAATTGTGAGTTAGTTTAGTAATGGTTTCTAAAACGACTATATAACAGAGAACAAAAAAACGTTACGTTTGGCGAAAAAAACCTTTTTTTTTCTCTCCTTACTCTTTTCTCCCTCTCTCACTCTTTCTGCGTGTTGCTGGTGCTGCTGCGAACAATTGTAAAAAGAAGCGGAAAGGAAAAAATCCGAGACATTTACAGGTCATAACATTATTATGAAAGCACTTTCGGCTTCGATTCCCTTCTTTTCGCATGTGCAATCAAATCGAATGTGTATTTATCACACACACGCTCACATTCACATATTCACGTTTGGCAAAACTTAATTCGCATTTCGTGTTTTTTTTCTGCTTCTCTCCTTTGTGTTGCGATTAATTTGGCACCATATTGCAAAGGCAGCAGGTCAAAATTTCAGCATTAATTTCGTCCGACGAGGGGGGTGGTACACAAGGAATTAGGGAAGATTATCTTACTTGCATGAACGTATACATTGCGAGAAAGGTCGTATTTGTATATTTTCTCACACAATGTAACCAACCATCTGTAATAATAACTTTGTTTCGTATTTAAATTTAAAATAAGTCAAGCGAAACTATTAATTTCATTTACATGAAATGATATAATAATTTTCAATGTGAGTTGCTGCTTTTTTTCGGTATGCTAAGCGTACAATAATATTTTTTAGCCGGTCTGTTGTATTTTTTTTTTATTCATTGCACATTTCCAATTTTATTTTTCCAACCAACCAACAACAACAACGTTTGTTTAATATTTATTATTGAAATCAACAAAAACGTTATCAAGCATGATTATTAATCAAAAGGTAACATTTTTTCTTCTCTTTAATTTTGAATTTTATTGTTGGTTTTCATTGCAATATACCAACTTATATTTTTATGGTATCGTCACGCTTCTTGAACATTAAATTTTGGATCGATTTTTGGTTGGATTGCGTGGAAAATTTTTTGCGATTTTCTTCTGATTCTTGAGGCATCTTTGGCTTATGACAAAAATCTTTAATCGCAAAAATTTCCATTCATTGCAAAGAAAAATCCATCCAAAATTTGATGTTTATAAGAATCGTGGAGATATTGTATGATAACAAAAATAAAAGTTTTTCAGTAAAAATTACACTATGCTCAATCTGTTGCAGTTTTGTTGCGAAATGATATATTTTTATGTCGAATGTCTAAATAACAAATAAATTAAATTTGGTATAGAATTAGAATTGGCATATTTTTATTTACAATCTCCGCGCAGATATGACAAAAAAACCAATTTATATTAATTTAATAAATCCACATTTTGATGAATAAATAATCTGCAATTTATAAAGATTAGCATATAATAAATGCTATATGGATATGTGTGTGTGTCGGTGTATTGCTTTTTTATATATTTTTTATTTAACAATGTGTGATATATATGGTAGCGTTTTAAGTCGGCCACTCAGTATACATAAATAAAACTCACCAATAACTGTCAGCCGAACTCGTAAATTCTTTGTCGGGGAACGTAAATAATCAATTCGACAACGGTACTCGCCCTCCTCCTTCTCGCCGATCTTATCGATGATCAGCTTTGACGGCTCCTCCATCGTCCTAAAGAACGCTCGATTATCCAGCGTGCTGTCCTGCCAACGATGTGCCTGATTTGTTGACGTTCGCGTGTCGTAGCTGTAACAAGTTGGCGAGATGAGCATTGAGAATAAAAATAACACAAAAAAATACTACTACTACTACTACGACGCACAGCGTTTAAAAACCGTACAGCATCGTACTACGATAAGACGATGATGATGACATATATTTAGCAAAAAAAATGTGATGGTTTTGTGTTGAAGGCTTTTTTTTCATCGTCGTCGTTGTGCTGTTGTTGTTGCGCGCACTCTTTCTTGTGTCTTGTTCGTCTTGTGGCGGCAGCGGCAGCGGAATACATTATAAACGATAAAACCACTAAAGTGAAAAAAGAAATTGAAACGCTCAATGTATATTAATTTAAAAATTCAATTTTATAACAAAGGAATAAAGCGTAGATAAAACAATAACACGGAGAGGTTAAAATAAAAAAAATAATGGTTAAATCAAAGTGGGAACAAAGAAAGAATTATGAGAATGTACAGTTCGTACATAAATAATCATTTTATAATTCAATATGCATGCGCGTTGTACGTAAGCAGGCGGCGGCAGTGGCGGCAGCGGTGGCCGGGGCCGGCAAAAAATATTGCATTCATCGTATAATATGAATTGTGTGCTTGCAGCTTTTCTCAATGAATAAAGATAAAGCTGCTGCATACGCCGCTCTCAATTTTGTTACTGCTGCGTATTTGTATGGATGGGAATGCGCAAAATTGTTACATATTGGCTTTCCACTCGCACACATACCTAATTCCATACCACCTCCCCGCTGTCCCGGCAAAATACTTAAGAGATGTGGAACAGAGATAGGTTGAGTGGTTTTTCAACAGTTTTGCACAATAAAGTTAAATTATAGAAATGAAAAGACGCAATCTCAGAAAATAAAATATATTTAACAATGGAAAATAGTATTGTATAGTTTTGTTGTAGTGAGAGCGCGCGCGCCCGAACCGGTGAAAAGCTGCTAGTTTCGTCGAGAATGGAAACGCTGTCCTGAAAGACCTTCGAGCAAGCAGAAAAAAAGTTGAGGAATCAACCTTGTTAAGCTTGTTTCAAGCAAAAAGTGCAAAAAATGCGAAATCGTAATTCTTGCAGATTTAAAGCAACCTTTAGCCTAACTTCTAACTTTCGATTCAAACGAAAATTTCTAGATGTTTTATCTTACGGTTTTTCTGAATCAAATTATTTTAGTATTGTATAATTAAATTTTTATCGTAGTTATTAATATATCAAACGACTTTAGGCACAAGAGATATAGGCAACTAATATTAGCAGTGATGCGAAATGAATTCTAATGTAAATAGTCAATGAAAAGTAGTATTTTTGATATGACGAGTAGTATACAATAATAGTAAATAGAAAATCCTTTTTTCCGCAAAAGTGACACGTAATAAATAATAAAAAGCGTTTTATAAAATCAAACTTTTGAGGTGTCTAATCTAAAAAGCCATATTTTGACATTCAGTGTATCTAAAGATTGAGAATTTGCATAACCTCTTTCATAATTTCCTTTTTCCTGCTGATTAATATGTTTTTCTCTTAACAGGTTTCTTTTGATTATATGTTAACTCTGTTATGTGTAAGGTGTTCCTACTAGGAATGGCAGATAATCAAGGTTCTTCGAAAACAAACTATAATTGAGCGATAAATAATTTATAAACTCTGAAATAAAATTAAAAAATACATTTCACCCACTAAATTTTTCTAGTTTTTATATCAATTCAAAATGAAAACAATGTCAAACAATACGCAAACAACTAATAATTTATAAAATGATTAAATACTATAAACTTTCTGCAATTAATTTATGAAACATACATTTTTCCACCTTCCTCTTCTTTCAATTTAGAGAAAAAAATAAACAAAATGACGCCAAACTAAAATTTAACAACTAATAATTTATAAACGAAACTTTCGCCGGTTTTCATTATCGTAAGCCGTAAAACTAAAATGGGGGGATGTATAATACTGTTTGGGTTTTGAAATAACAGCGGCGCGCGTTTTTGTTACAATAAATTTTGCGAAACTTCTAAATATTCAGCACCAAGTGCAATTGCACTTTTATACTTTTCGTGCTTCCACTGCTCTGTTCGTCGTCGTCGTCGGCGACGACGCCGCGCTCTGTAAAAGTACGCCAATTTTAAAGCAGCAAGCAATATTTAAATGCTCCTTAAACTTTCAGCAGGAATTAAGCTGTTAACATGTAGATTTTTTAACGTTACGTTATGCGCTGCGAGCAGCAGCAGCAGCAGCAGTGCAAGTGCAAAAAAAGGAGAGCGCACGTGGAATTGTAAGAAACTCGCCCCAGCTTTTTTTCGGGATTTATTACTCTCAAACGTTTTATCTCCACCTAGTTTATATCTAAAAGCTTGCGGCTAAAACCTTGATTTTTTTATTATGGACGTATGGCAGGGCAAAATTATGAAACTTTTTTTACTGGTAAGTATTATAACAAATGTGAGCAAATTGATAAAATAAATGCCATGTAATTGAAATAAAATCATTTTTTAGTGCAACAGAACCAATTTTCAACTAAGAAAGATTTTTTTTGGTAATATTTAACAAACTGTAATATTGTCGCTTTTCTATTCTATAATATTTTTATGGAAATTGACAAAAAATCAAAGAAAATTTGATGCAGCGAAGCTAAAAAAGTAAGTTGCTCACTAAAAATGATAAAAGTTTCATTAATCGAAATAAAAAAATGTCGAGTACTAAAATCATTAGTTTGTGATAGTAAAAGTAAATGTTTAAACGGCATAAAATGTTCCCCATGGTGTTTTGACCATGCCACACACATATTTCGCCAAAATCATTTCATTTCCTTAACATGTCCCCATCATCTCCTTGCAAAACGCAATTTTTTTTACTACCACATATAAAATGAAATGTTTTATAGGTGGATAACGTAAACGAACCCCGAGCCAAATCTAAATAATAATCTTCATTTCCTATGTTATAGCGCGCGCTGAAAAAAAAACGAAGTCGCGTATATACCATATAAAAAAAAGGTCAAATGCAGATTGAGTTTTTTCCTCTCTCTTTTTCTCTTTCGGTCGTCGTGCTGCTGCTGCGGCTGCCGTGTGCTGCTTTCTATTTTTTCCTCCTATTGATTAAAAAACATTAATGAAAAATAACGACATCCACATAGAGAGAAGAGAGCGCCGAAACGGCAAATCAAGCATTGAATAAATGACAGGCTTGTTTCATTAAAACAAAACAAAAATGAGACAGAAAGCGGCGCAAAAAAAACCGAGAGATATTCCACTGCATAATTGAAATATTCTGAGCCGGCCGCATTCCATAAAAATGCAGCCAGGATGTGTGTGTAATTTGTTTATTTGGCTGGCAGGCTATAATTGAAACGATCACCAGCAATCGTCCACGCTGGTCGGAGCAAAAAATACACCTCCACCTCTCATAACAACAACATTTATTATTTTGCTTTCAACCTTGTAGGAAAATTATTTTATCAATCAATAATATTAATATTGTATCATTTGTGCGTAGGTGTTGTCGCAATTTCCAATCAAATTGCAGCAATTTTTTAAATTTAAATAATTGAACCAATCAATCATCATCAAGAATGTTGTTGCCATAGCAACATGTATTATACAATAACGTTTTATTATTATTACCTAGAAGACACATACATGGCATAATTTATTAAAAGAATATAATTAATTTTAAATTAGTTTGGTACAAAATTTTAATACATATTCATTAACTAATTTCCATTGCGAATGTGCAAAATAAAGTAAAAAAAAATACCAACTATTAACGGCTGCGCGAATATTTCTAAAACCGACCCTTTATTCCTTCCTGCCATCATCATCATCATATGTACGCCGACGAACGAAGCAAAAAAAAATCCACGGCACTTCTCATACTACGAAACAAGCGGAGCCGACATCATAAAAGCTAACTAGTCTGCAAAAAAACATTTAACGCACGACTAATTCGCAATATTTTTTTTTCAAACGCAACGCGCGCATATTTATGTACTAACTGCGATAATAAATTACATGTGTGTATGTGTGTATATATATATATATATATATAAGTGTGTGTGCTAGTTTCGAAAAACAGGAAGCTGGTTGGAAGTATAGTTGCCGAAGCTCGTTCGTCCCAACTTAAATGTTCGAGCCCGGAAATAACAGAAAGTGTTTGCTTACAGCTCCTTATACAGGACACAGGAAGCACGGAGAATCTCAAGTTGCTCGCCTGCTTCTTTGCGTTTGCTTGCTATCCAGCCAGTGGAGTAGTAGTGCTACGTTTGCTTCACTATAAATGTATATATAGCTATAGCTAGCTAAGCGCGCACATGCATGTGCTGAATAATAAATTTTTGGCGGCCTCCTTTCTCGGCAATGCGATGTTGATGTGGAAGCATCAACATCAAAACGCGTCTAACACAAAACAAGTGCCGGTCGGGTTGTAATTTAAATGATATTAAGTTTGAATGTGCGCATAATATATATTTTATAAAACTTAGCAGAAAATAATGTTGTATAACTGCAAGAGAAATATTGACCATATAATTAATGTTACATTCAAATATCGATTTTATTGCATTTTATATAATTGCATTGTAATTAATTATCTATTAATAAATAAATTAATTAATTTACAGTATACAAATTATTAAATATTTAAAATTTTTCAAGTTTTACAACGAATATTTTTGAAAATGTATCTGTAAAATCAGTCGCGACCTTTGAAGAGTAAAATTGAAAAAAAAAATAACCCGGCACATTCACCATATTGTTTTTTTTGTTAATTGGATATAAACAATTAATTTAGTTAGTGTAGTGGAGTAATAATATTAATAAATTTTAGTGATATTATATAATATGATAAAATTAATATTAAATCTTTGATCAGATAAATGCATTCGTTGGGTAAACACATTAGTTAATATATGATATAGTATAGTATCCATTAGTCTAATTAAAAATAGAATGGAAAATGTGTTGTAAAATGCATAATTTCATTCATTCATTGAAAAGACGAAACGTAACGTACGTATACGTGTGCGGGTTTGTGTGTGTATAAATGAGGGGCTTGTTTCATACATAGATAGATACGTACGTATCCGTATCCATCTCTAAATAAACAAAAACATCTTTTGTGCGGGCAGAAAGGCGCGCGTCTTTGACCCTCCAACTGCACACTTCCTCACCACCTCCGCTCGCTGATGCTCTAACGCTCATTATGCTTTTAAAGCGAGATAAAAAGGGGATATTCAATCAAGTCAGTGAGATGAAGAAAAATAAAGCAGCGACGTATATAAAGAGTGCGCGTTCGTACTATAAGTGTGTGTGTTTGTGTGTGTATGTGTGTGTGGTTGTATGTGTGTGTGAGAGCGCGGCGCGACTGCGAAGCGAAGTGATGCAGAAGAAGAGAGAAAAGAAACTGGTTGGGAAGAGTAAAACTATTGTCATAATCGGATCGAAGGAGTGTAGTAGCTTTGGTGAGGAGTGAATTGAATGTGCTTTGAAAGAGGTAATATGGACGGAGTGGCTCCGAAAAGAAAAACGATTCGATGAGCGAAACGATAACTGGCTCTGAATGACGACGACGACGACGACGACGGCGCTGCTTACAAAAACACACACACACACCCATACACATGCACACACACACTGAGAAGCGTAATGCGAATTTAAAAATATAATGCATCGTCGTCGTGTTATTTTTCATCAATTTGATGTTATTAAGTGCATTTGGAAGTAGCGAAAAATGTTTGAATGCGTTATGAAAATTTCTGCTGATGTGCGGATGTTGGAAGACGTTGGATGACGTTGGAAGACGTCGCTGCGACAACGAATGTAATGTACGTATATATCGATCGCGATATGTATATGAAAATCGGACCCGAAAATGTCGTAACATTCGTCATGTCACTTCCAGTCCACTCCATCTTAAATCCGGCAAATCTTCTTAAATTGTTCCTAAAATATGCAAATTGACATTAGCATAACGCTGTTATGACTATGCAGTTTGTATGACTGTGTTTTTTTGCTTTCGGAATAATTCAACCATTATCGTCAAGATGGTTCTGACTTGACTAATGGCACTTTGTTTATTTGCCAACTTTAATGCCAAAATATAGCACAGCCGCCTGTTGGTTATTGCCTCCCACCCAGCCACTCACACAATCCAAAAACGCTGCCGCCACTTAATAATCTAATATTCGGATGTCTTGTGTGCCTGCCTGTGTTGTCTTTCGTACTACCGTCCCTCACACCCTCCCCCCGTGCCCCCAACTTCTTCGCCTGTCGCATTATCTGGTGTGCCATATTCGCCTCCTTACACACGAACAAAATCACGCCAAATTTTCATCATTGCGCCAACGTACATTAATTATAATTGCACCTGTTACCCTTCTTCATTCTCTCCCCCTTCATCGAGAACATGTACAATGTTTCAGCACATTTTCTGATTACTATTAACTTGATGCGCGTTCATTCACCAAATTTCGGCTGTGATTTATAGCGCAACAACCCGACAGCAGCGTTACTTAAAACAAAGAAGACGAAGCAGCAGCAGCAACAACAAAAAAAATGAGAAAACCATTTTATAAACACGACGATTACTATCATTTCAACATCAACATCACCCTGTATAAAATTTAATTGAAATTGAATTCGCATTTCAAATTAATTACAATCGTTTATTATCGTCTTTTTTGATTGTTGTTGCGCATTGTGTGTTTATCAACATTTAATTTTAATAAAATTTGAGAAAATGATCCCATAACGATGATATGATTTTATCGCGGAATTGAATTAATTAAAGCATTGTGTTATTTTAATTTCATACATCAATTATTTTCTATATGAAATGATGTTTTATTATAACGTATATTTAATATTAAATGAAAAAGTGAACAACGGATGCACACTGTTTAACAATTTTCGGTGCGATTGTTAACAATTTTCACAAAAGCCAAAAAAAAATTATCATACAATTTTCATTTTTTGTCCTACATAAAAACAACAACTGCGTATTTTAATTACCCGAACGTCACTCATATTGAATGGAATGTATGTACTATTTATTATAACCTAAAACGAGATATTTACCCGCGACGTTTTATTAATGAGAATATTATGTATACTTTTAAATATATATGGATATGCATTTTTAACGTGTTTTTGTATAATTGACGGTAACTTTTAATTAAAGTAATGGATTTTTTATATATCTATATACCTACAGTATATATATTTTCATGCATGTGAAAAAAGGTATTCGTATGCATTTTGCAACAAGGTCGAGTAAAAATTTTAAAGTGTAATGCAAATTTTAGATTACTAATTAGGCAATATTATCCCTTGCATATTAAAAGCAAGTTTTAATGAATATTTTTCCTACTAATTTATAAATAACGCCAGCGTATATTATAAATAACGTATGCACAAACAACTGTTTACAATTTCATGGATCAATAGACACACAGTTGCCTGAACCGTACCACATATTTTATATTTACTCTATGTTTTACAGTATATAAAATAAATTCATTTCATTTCTAAGAATTTTTTGCAATTATAAAATGGTTCAAATATTGGCCAGAGTCCAAATATAATGTCTAAGGCCAAACGTGTCACTATAACGAGTTACATTTGTGTGTTTATGTTAAGCATCATAATTATTATTGTCTGAACGTCGTTAATAGACATAAATGATTGTTCAAACTATCAATTACGATGTACAATGTTATTTCCCGTCGATTGGTGTCGAAAAAATGCATAAAAATAAAAAAAAGTGAAGAAAAATCGTGAAAAACTTGCATTTTTGCCATAAAATGGTCCATAACTTATTTCCTATGGGAAATTACGAGCAATTGACTACGCCAATCGTTTTAGAATGACGAAATACCCCTTTATACAGAGTTTGAACAACATCGATGATCCATCGATTTTTAGCAAAAATCGTAAGGTTAACCCTTTGCCGTTTTTTCGCTCAAAAAAATTTTTTTCAACTTTTTTTTGATTTTTGCCGATCTAACTATGGCATCTAATAGTGACGCCTAATAATAGTAATCAAGTCAATTTACAGCTTTCTATCAGAATTAAAAGTGGTTCAAATAGATGATTACATATGTAAAACATAATTTCCCGGCGCTTGCACCAAAATTCACATAAGAAAGGCTCATATCTTGATTACTACGCAAGATACCCATCTGGGGTTTGCGGAATTTTGTTACAAAAACATGAAAAATCACTAGTTGACTACAATTGCAAACAAATTCACAATCTACCTTGAATTGCAATTGATTTCCAAAAGTATATAGAAAAAATAAATATTTACTGAAGATACGTCAGTTATACCTACAATCTAAAAAACAATTGCATCAAACTTTACTTGTAACTTCAATTGTCTGTCTGTAGTACAGAGTAAACACGTACGTTTCTTATAAAGTTTGTTCTGTTTCACCTACTAAACATTTAGTTAGGTATCTTATATGTATTTCTCGTTGCTATTTAAAAACTAGTACGGGAATCCAAAATCTTAGTAAGTACGTTAAATGAAACTTTGCCTTAATTAAAATTTCTTCGCTTTGCATTTGAATTTTTGTTGTTTTATTTTTTTATTTTGTAGCATGATAAATTCCGAATCAAATCCATTCAAACGACAGATGAAAATTTCACATTATTGATAGATACGCTTTTTGGTATAATATTTTTCTCTATCTGAGTTAATAAATTCATTTTTAATGTTTAACTGCAAACTTTCACATATGTCTATCATATTTTATCAATTTGTGTATGTGTTTGTGTATGTGTTTGTGTATATGCATGTGTGTATACACATACACACAACAAAAAAATACATGCGATATCTACAACATTGCATTGCAGACACACATACACACACGTACCATATACAAACATATTTTGATTGATGAATTTTCATCCAAGTAAAATAAATAACAAATTATAGAATTATTTTCGATATCAATATTGAAATATATGTAAAAATATTTATTTTATCTATTTTTATAAATACGAGTAGATTGAAAAATATCTAGTCAATGTAAATTAATCAAAAAAATAAAAATTGAATAAATAGCATTCGGATTATTCTAAATAAATGATTTATTCTATATAGAGATTAATTTTTAACTAAAAATTAAATCAAAATGGCAATATTACATACGTTATAAGCTACAAAACAAATAAAATTTTTAGCATAAATACTATAATGTGTTGTAATTATTAGAAAAGGAAAATATTGCCGACAAATTATCACAAGTAGGACGATTTAGACAATTTTACCATCTTTCGTTCTGATGATTTAAAGCAAACAGCTGATTTTCGCATTGAATAGACGACGGCGCATCCGTAAATAATGATCGCCGAATTTGATTGATTATACATGCGAGTTGGTGGAAGGTGTTCTGCTAGTTCGATCACACACACACACACACACACACACACATACACACATACACACACTCAAATGTTTAGAAATTTATATATACCGACGTACGATGGTTTGAATTATTTATCTGACACAATACCTATCTATGAAAGGCGAGTGTTTAATAAGCGACACGCTACGATTTATCATTTCCATCTGTATGTGCGTTCAATGTTTTCTAAATCCAACAACAGAGCGTTTCGACGACGAAAAAGCGCTCACGTCGATAACGCACCGCCACCGCCAAAGAAACAAACAATTCATACAAATATAATTAGCCGCGCTTGTGTATTCGATTAAAATTCAAATACATTATTATACCGAGTAGTATTTTTGAGCAATTAGCGAATTTGGCGAACGTGCCATTTTATCTAATACCATTTCCGAACACACTCGCGCTCGTGCGCAAATATCTACTTGCTTATTAAAATCGTTGATATTTATTAGAGAATTTCGTCTTTTTGTTTGCACGAAATCTCGTTACGTTGTTGGAAAGTTATACAAATATGACAAAATTTTCATGTTTTATTACGAGGCTTGGATTTATATGCTTATTATTCTTGTTTCGCAGTGAGAGAAAAAAAGGTTGACGACAATTTATTGGATTTTTATTGAGATAGATGCATTAAAATTAATCTAGTCGTGATGATTTTTTTAGGTAGGTAAACAATATAGAAAATGAATATTTATTAGGTGTTTTATTTCGCATCGAGAATAATAAACTGTTGAGGAGAATTTGTCGAGTTTTTTATTTGACCGAAAAAGATACATTAATCGAGTGATAACCTTGCAGTAACTAGAAAAATATTGATATTGATTCAAATTGCAAACTATAAGTGATTTATATGTAAATTAAAATATAATTGAATTTGCCTGTATTTTTTTCCAATACGGGGAAAAATGCAATTGAACCCCGGTGTGTGTATGTGGATAATTTCGAACTATAATAGAACACAACGCAATACTCATTTGTCATTTCTTCCCGCTTCGAAAATGTTCAATTCCACTTAGATAGATAATTCGGCGGCGTGCAAGAAGAAGAAGGGAAGAGGAAAAGATATCGTTCACCGGCGCAACGTTTATATTTATTTAGAAAATATGAATTATGCATGGTGTGCGGCGGCATTGTCTCATGTCCGTGTACACAAGGTTTATTAAATCTTTCTGCGTTCGCTTCGCCGGAGGCGCCCCTCGTCACCACCACCCTTCTGCCACCCTCAAGACTCACGATCCTTAAACTATCAGTGCGTTGTTCTTCGTAGCTCATCAGTATCATGGTAAAAGTGTGCAAACTTGTCGCACAAACAATAACAACAACAAAAACAACGAGGGAAAAAATCGATGTGTGTGTCAAGGGGGGTCGTCGTGCTAATGTTAAAAGTTAAGGGTGTGGAGTCACGCAGCCCGTGTACGCCACCCTTGGGGGTAATTATGAGCAAAGCTGACCATTCATTGCATTTCACTCACGCACAAAATCAATTCGACGAAAAAGTTCCGCTATTAGGGAGAAAGAAGAAGACGCAGGTTTTACGCAAATATTATTCAATTTCGTCAAAAAGCTTATTTATCAATATAAGTTGCTTGTTCTTTTCAATTTTACTTCTCTATCATTTAGTTTAAATTGTCGGATAAAATTTTTTTGCCATTATCATAAAAATACTGACCATAGACTAAGAATTGAATAAGAAAATGTTCACAATCGTTAAAAGTTTAGGTCCTTGAAAACACAAACACCAACATTATCGAGATTACATGCAATATTCCAAACATTAAACTTCTATAGTATACCGAAATTTCTATCGCCCAAAAAATTGGACCATTCTTATGAAAGGTATAATTAAAATGTTTAATATTTATGTTTGAACAAAACACGTACAAACGCAATTGAGTTTAAATCGAGCAAAAAACAAAAAAAATATGTTAAAAATACTCGATCTGTTAATTAAAATTAATTTACATTTCCTGTTCCACATTCAAACAAATATTGTTTTATTAAATTACATTTCTGGCTGTGTTCTGCCTATATATGATGTATGTGATAAATTTTTCCAGTGCTGCTTTTATTTTATTACTTGTAATATGCACTACTCGTAATTAGAATAGACAGTTAATCCTTTTGAGACTTTTGCGGTGTCGTTGTACATACGGGGAAGACTTGCCGCTGCTAATTCAATTATTATAATTTAATCAATTTTCATAATTATTATTGTGTGTGTGTGTGTGTGTGTGTGTGTACATGTGTTTGTCATCGTCCCTCAATGTTGTTGTGTCGTCTCCGCTATGTGCTTTTTTATGATTATTATTATGTAGTAAGTCAGTAAGTACATACGCTGCGACGCGCACTTCGTCTACATAATTAAATAAACATGATGCAAGTTTTCATTGTTGTTTTCTGCCGTGCGCATACGATAAATTGGATCAACTTCGAACTCGAAAGATAATAATATTAAATTATTGATTCGATTAATATTAATATCAATATCAATATATATACGTGGAGGTAAGATGCCTAGCTAGGTACAATGCACAATTTTATCATCATCGTTTATTTAAAAAAATTTCCAAGTCAAGTCAAGCTACTTTCGAGCAATAAAATTTTATGACTATGATGTTTGATTGCAACGATTAAATTGGTTCGCATGATCGAGCAACGAAAATAGATGTGATTCAGCAACAAAAATTAACTAGTTCTAGCAGAAAAAAAAAAGTTTAAAATTGCATTTTCGTAATGTTCTTTTAGCAGCAGCAATTTTTGGTGGTGGCAGCGACGTTTTTAGCTTTAATTTGACCTCAAAACTTTTCGATAGTAGTACATATTGGTAGTTGAAAAACAAAATAGCAACTAAAAATGGTTTTAGCGTTAAGCGTTTCGCCGTATCATTTTGCGGGCGGGTCGTGTAAAAGCAACGTGGAATTTATCGCAGCAATTTTAAGACGATAATTATGGGAGCGGTTTAGTCTAAATGCTGTTATTAAAATAACATATGTTATGTGGATGTGTCATTTATATCCTAAGAAACATCCGAAAGTGCTTTTAATGGCGGATCAGCTTTCCAAAGTCCAAAACTCATCCAATTAGGCACTAAAAGTTTGAGATACTTGGTATTAAAGTACAATTATAACACCCGCACAAGATTATGTGTCTACGTGCAGCCAGCGCTTATAAGCTGCTCGGAAATTTTCACAAATTTATAAAAAACAACATACAACAACCGCAACAACGAAAAAAATGATTGTTAATATTGGGTCGGCTTTTTACCAACAAATTTGCAAGTGATTTATATGCAAATTTCGCAGGACGCACTTTTTTCATAGTCGCATCGATTTTTTTATCACCGAAAAAATTCACATTTTATTTTCGCGACATTTCAAAATAACATAACATTTGAACATTTACAATTATCTTTAAATTTAATAGCATCAATTGGTAGATTCACAATTAAATAATTCAAGTTTGATTTTTGATGATGATAATATATGTACTATACATATAAAATGAAAAAAAAAACGAATCAACTGTTTTCTGCGTTGACTGTTATGAACATCGTCAAAATATTAAAGAAATTTTAATTAAAAATAAATTTATAGATATAAAACACTTTTTCTGGTGACTCTTAAAGTTTACTTTTTGTAGCTTATTATGCATTTAAATGAAAGTTTATTAAAGTTTAAGCATTGTCGATAAATTATTAATATCATGATTAAGTCAGCGTGACAGTGTTTTTAGTAAATTTTGAGGTTATAAATCAATAATTGATAATTTATTATAAATTCTGTACAGGTAGACAAGTAATTTATTTATACTGATAAATGTGCATTATTAAAGCTGCTCCGAAAAATCAATATATAATTATAAATATTAATAACTTGGCAATATAATATGGCAATGATATTTTTTGCCTATTAAAATATTTGTATAAGGTAATAAGGTTTTGAAAGAGGAAGCAGCCGCCGTTGTAGTAGCAAAGAACAAGGGGGACGCATAACATCGCACCGACACATTTTTTCCGTCATCATTTTTTTCGCCTCTTCTTCCTCCTTCTCCTCCTTATCCTCCATCTCCTCCTCCTTCTGCGCTTCATCATCATCTTTTTCTTCTCCTTCCTCATCTTCTTCTTCCTCTTCTTCTTCGTCTTGCGTTTCGCGCGCGCGTTCACAAACGATATTTGTTAGAGGTTGGTGGAGATTAAGTTGTTTATTTATTGTTAGGAGGGCAATCTATCATAATACATCCTGTTAACAAGAACGATGTAACGTTCGTTTTTTGGGAGGGTTGGCGGCTTCATCAATATTTCATAAATAAGTAAAGTTTTCTTATTTATGCAAAATAAGCAGCGGGGCTACGGGCGCGGCGTTTTAGGGGGGGGCGAGGGGGCGTGCGAAATGGGGGGACGAGGTGGCTTAATCAATAAATCTCAATTACCCTTCATAAAGTGTCAAAGTAGAGGCAGGAGGCGACGTCCTACGGGCGTAATATTCACACCGTCTCCGGTGAATTAATCGCAACGCACCGTCTTATTCTCTCCGAGGAATATAAATAATATCTAGGTTAGAAAATATGGATACAAGATAAATCAAACAATCAAAATTTCAAATTTAATGCCACATTTTTTTCTTGCTTAAGCACAAGCGATAATTTATTCATTTTAGAAAAGAAGGAAAGTTTCAACAGCGTTGTCGTAAGATTGTTTTATATTTTAAAGTATGCTGATCATCTACGTTGTAGTTGAGTATAATTCTCTGCGTCTTTTTTTGATTATGAGCGTTTACGTTGTGAAGCGGATTAGACGAAGTTGTGGCCATTGCAGATTAGTCCGATTCGCAAACGAGATTTCCCATCGGGAGCATTTTCTTTTACAACGCCCGCGCGCGCCTTCTTTTTTGCAATTCCGCTCAAGCTACTACAACAACACAACAGCAGCAAGAACAACATTTCTGTATACGCGTTGAAGAGACCTGGAAAGAGCGCTAAGCAACCGAAACAGATTAAGTTCCAACAACATGAACATCGTTCTCGAAAGGAAAAAAAACAGAGCGTCCGAGTGCTGGTAGCGGCGGCGGTGGCTGGCAAGAAGCTTGATGCGAAATAAAAAAAGGATACCAACCAAAAAGGAGAGAAGGCGGTGGTGGAGGACGGTGTGAGGGAAGACAATGCGATGCTGACATTCAAGTGGTGGCTCGTTGTATGCAGCTGCCCGAAACAGATTTAAAAGGACGTGCTTAAAGACGCTGTGCTGTGCCTTGATATCTTCCTATACATTTTTGGCTTTTCTTTGAGGGAAGATTTAGTTTTTCAATTACTCATAATACCTACCGCAAGTGTATAAAATAGAATTCTGCTAAAACTTCTACTGGCAAATACAATTTATTTGTAAATGAAACTACGCAATCATCATCTGAGTGAAAGTCAATTTTTCAATAAACCACGATGAAAACTAGCAGACGCGGTGGTGACTTGTTGTATGGATTTGCCAACGTGCGAAATATGATGAGGCAGAAAAAAAACGTAAAAAATAAAAACGATTGGAATGCTGCTGCTTTTTCTTCTACGTTCGACTGACATTCTCTCGCCCATCCACAAAGGAGAAAAAAAAACAACGCACGCTAGATTTTTCTGCTAGGATAACAGAGACGATGTGATCTGTAAGCGAAATCGGTTTGCCGCTACGCCAAACACTCATAAACTACATGGCCCTCCTCGCACAAATCTTCATTTCTTATCCCTGCACTACTCACTCATAACAACAACAGCACAGCAGCACTAGCACAAGAACAACAAATATACGATTTTTGTTGTTGTTGTTGTTGTTGTTGTTGTAAACGGCGTGCAAATTAAATTAAAATCCTGATGATTTCATAGATTCCCGTCACGTAACGGGTTAATTCCGAAAGGTCGTGTAAAACGCTCGGCATGGATTTTTTTTCCACCGCCGCGTGCGTTTCTCTCTCTTGTGCCTAATTCGTCAATAAGAATTGTTAATTGCGCTTAATCTGACCACTGACCTATAAATCGGCGTGTGCTCGTCCTTGTACCATACGACCAAAACTACGCTATCGTTCGGCGCGGGCGGCGTAAGGTCGCAGGGAAGCGACGCCTGTCCTTTAACAATCGCCTGAACGTGCTCGACGACACCACCTACAACAATAATAGAAAAATTAGAAACGATAAATTCACCGCAATCCAATAAATAACGCATCAAAGAGTTGCCACTTTATTGCATGTTGTAATTAAGAAAGAATAAAAACATAAACAAAAAATAAAACGCTGAAAAGGGACGACAGTCGATATTAACATAATTTTAAATGCTGCACTGCAGAAGTAATTCAATTACTCGTTTTTTGCCACGCTTTTGCAATTAGTAACGAATTGCAAATGTGCGCTTATTACATGCGCATATATAATAATTAAAATTTTTGTACATACATTAGGTAAATAATAAATTAAGGAATTAGCGTAGATATTATTCGTAACGTAAATATTTGCGTATTTGTGCATTTTATTATCTACTAGTTATTTTATCGTAAAGTTGCGACAAGAACAAACAATAAAACATACGAGTAGAGCTAATTAATTAGAAAAACGCTATTAGCGATAAGTGTGTGCTAATAACTTGCAAAAATATTGTTTTTACTCGAAAGAAAACAGTGCGCCGTCTAGACGGAAAATCAATTGCCGTAAATTGATTATTTTTTGTGTTATTTTTGAAAAAAAAAATAGTCCAATTAGGTTGGTTTATCACCTAAAATATTAACGCAAAATTTTAGCAAACGTGGTTGAAATAATAATAAAGTGAGTGTATGTGTGTGATTTTAGAAGCAACCGTGTTTTGCTGCACTACTAGCGTAGCAAAAAAAAAACTGGATACATGAAACGTGATTTTTTCATATTTTAAAATACGACTAGCGCACCAACATAGCGCAGCTAAAGCAATTATTTAAAATTGTTTGAATGCCATCTCTACATCAATCTAATCAATAAGCGCACATGATCATTTGTAACTGGTAATTATATGTAGGAATAATTAAAAATTATTGATTCATTTTCGAAATGGTCAAACATTCTGTATTAAATTATAAATCAACGAGGAAATCCTGTTTGTACAAAATACAAGGTCCGGTTAAATAGTAACAATATACGCTTGTTTTTAAATCATTTCTATCTGTATCTTGTAAGTTTACTCGTAATAGTACTCCCTCCGTCCGGAAATATGGTATACATTTTAGCGATTTTTGTTGTCCGGAAATATGGTATACATTTGCGAAAAAATAAAATAAATCAAAAAATGTACATAACAAGCATACAAG